>JBAIZL010000007.1:2742315-2902315 GCA_036971475.1 Prosapia bicincta | reverse complement strand
GTGTGTGTGTGTGTGTGTGTGTGTGTGTGTGTGTGTGTGAGAGAGAGAGAGAGAGAGACAGACAGACAGAGAGGAAGAAATGTTAATCCTGTCACAAATGTTGTTGTTAGTTTGTGTATTTATTAGGAAAATTGAACATACCGGCTGTCATCGTCCTATGCTCATCAACGTCTGAGAATTGTGTATAGGCTCTCTCTGAAAGGAATATAATACGAGGAACTTGAAACATTGCTGGTACTAGGATCGATTGTGGGGACGGCCCTTTATGTATCTTCACCGTAACAAGATAAATTATCTATCTTCATATTTTAGCGAAACCTAACTGAAAGAAAAAAATAAAATGTACTTGGTTGAGATAGAACAATATGTCTGGATGCTGTTTACAATCATTTATAGTACTTTTATTGAATTATGCACTACAGTAAATGTTATGAAATACTTTTTATTTCTACATTTCATGTCAGTTTTAAGCTTCGAGTGGATGCGAGCAGGTTTGGATGCGACATTCAGGGTTTAAAACTTACGATTTAAGAGTTGAATGGGATTTTAAGCCATTATACCCAATAAACATAGGTTTATTTATTAAATGGTTATAGATAGGGATGGGCAGTTTCCAATTCTCGAATCGTCATTTCTGATGGTATGGAGTAGTCACCGATACTCAATTCTCCATTGATTAATGTGCGATTTCGAATTTTGTTTTTTTATTGTTAAAAAACGTTGCTGTGTAAATTATAAGAAATATAATTAATTATCGACTGTGCTTTATTTAGGCCTATGTATATGCTACTTTGAATTAATTAAACAATTAAATCAAATGCCAATTTCAGATCACGTAAATATTATTATTATTTATGACGCAACAACAAAGAAGATCGTAGAATAGGAAGAACACCGACGATTATTAGAGAATATCATGTAAGCCTAAATAACTTGAAAGAATCGACAATCGACTTAAGAATCGAGAATCGAAAGAAAATTTTCAGAATTGATATCGGAATCGAAAATTTTAGGTATCGGCTCATCCCTAGTTATAGGCTAGTCCATTTAGGCGCACATTAGGAGTTGTTTCTAGAATATTCCGCATATTAAAGTCTCACGCACATTGTACACTAATTTCTATTAACAGCTCTCAGTTTACATTCAACTCGTTTTATATAAATACTATCTTTAAGATATATTTTGATTTTCCTACGAGAGTTAAATACTATTATGAATTTGGTTACAATATATATATATATATATATATATATATATATATATATATATATATATATATATATATTGTATTCCCTGGATGAAATCTTTTTCTTTTATAAATAAAAAGTATGTATGAATGTAAATTATACTTATGGCTGAATAATATTTTCATAAACAAGAATATATAATTTTTTCTCAATATTTTTTACTAGGATAAATAAGTGAAGCTTTTCGCTGATTTGCAGTATCAGCATTCTGATAATATATTATTAACACAAATAATTGGTCCAAATTCACATTTACCGGATACGAAATTAAATCAATTGTAAAATTAACGACACTAACATCAAACTAGCTTTTTATACAAGCAATAAAATAAATAATGTATTAAATACAAATATTAAATTAAATAAATTGGATATGAATGGTATAGTATCAGATGTACAATGTGTCAAAAATACTATGTAGGACCAACAAACAATAAAATAAAAGAAAGGTATAAAGAACAATTAAATGCATATATAAAACCAATTTAGCAAAACCTTGTATTAAAAATAATCACGATTTTTCGGAAATAAATAATATGAAATTAATTAAACATTCACAAAAAGGGTTAAAAATTAATATCATTGAAAATTTAGAAATATATGAAAATAAAATTAAAAATAGACTTATTGAAGAACAAATACAAATAAAATCAAAACATAACACTATTCGTTAGGAATGTAGTTATGTAACCTATATATTATTCTTATATGGATTAAGCGTTAAATAGGTTCAAAGTTTTATCAACCCAAAGCTTTTCTTAGCAAATTCAACAATGATTTGCCCCTTTCTCTAGACCTAAGATTGGAAGGATCTCAGTAAAGGTTTTCCCAACCACTTTTGAACAAGTACTAACTTCCTGCCAGACGGAAATAGAATTTATCGACGGATATTTGAATTTATAAACTTTCTCGAGTTTTGTAAAACTGGGCTGAGTGTAATTTTGTTATTTCCATCGACATACATTTTGTTTGCGGCAGACTTCCCGGAAGCCTAAGAGTTAGCTAAATTAAAGTGCAGTATTTTATGATAGACAGTTAGCCCGCCCTCGTTCCAGTTTTTATAGGCTTCCTGTATATGTGTTTGTTTTTTAAAATGTAATGGATTTTTATATTAGGAGCAGACATGTGTAAGTGAAGGAAGATACCAAACGGATTTATTTTAATTCAAATAAAAGTAAGCACAAGTAAACGTTAACAGAGTTTTTTTATCATAAAAATATTTTTATAAATTACTTGTAAATTCCTAGGTTTAAAAACACAACTATTCAAGTATTTGCCTCAGTTAGCAAAGGAGAGGTTGTAATGTTTTAGATGTGTTATCTACTTGACAAAATTTTGAATGAGGGATCTTTATTTAGGTAAAACCAGTAACTGCTAATTGGAAACAATATTTTTTTCATTTTATTTGACTTGTTCTTTAAGCATACTTGTTCTTTAATAGGATGTTTGTAAAGTGAAAACATTCGTTTAATTTTTGATTGACAATTTTCATTAACTCTTTTAGATTTAAATTTACTAATATCCTCTCTTTCTTACAATTAATAAGTTAGGTCATTATTATTATAATTAAACAAACAGCCACAGTTATGAATCGATTTACGCTTGACAGTAAAGTCCAGCATTCCCAGATATTAAAGAGAAAAGACATTTTCATTATTTGAAAATAATTTTAATATAAAATGCAGAATGAATAGAGCCAGTCGTCAGTCAGTCAGAGTTGGAGGGGGTTTGGTGGCCCCCGAGGTTATGCAGCGTCTGTCATCAACAATGGCTTCGGGGAGGAATATGGGGTTGGGAATGTAGGAAGGGCATCTGCAAGGCATGGCGTTTTCTGGGCATGACGGTCGAGAGGTTTTTATTCTGGGGGTACTACGTTTATTTTAAATATTTGTACAGACTGACTAACTCTCTCTCTCTCTCTCTTTTTTTTAGGGGGAGGGATGATATTTTTCGTTTTGTGTATATCAATGCATCTGTGTAGTAAGGTTGTTTTGTGGACATAAGATGTAAAAATGTGTAATAAAACCTAAATTTTGAATCGAACCTAACCACCGACTGTATAGACAACACGAGTTCGAATTTATTTGTCTTAAGGCCCTGACTTAATTCAGCTCCTTCAGAATCTGTATATTGTTCCAAATGTATACCTTTAATTTTCTTTAATGTTAAAGAAAGATTTATTAAATGTTTTGCTTTTAAATATTAGAGTGTCGCATTTACAGTTTTCAAACTCCAATATTTAAACTGAGTACTTTTATTTTTCATTATATCGTTACTTTTTTCATTGTGCATAAATTCATTTTTTCATATAATTTCTCGAATATAAATAGTCCTTATAATGAGTTAGTAGTATAACCACTATTTTAGTCTTTCTGGTATTATTTGTGCAATGTATCCCTTGAGTTTGCCTCCCTTGTCTCTTTCACTTTAACATACGGAATTACTGTTTCCGTTTCTTCCCACACCTCTGCATGCAACCATTGATTTAGTCACTCTTGTCTCTTACTCGGTACGCAACTACAATTCTAGTCTTTCTTGTATTATTTGTGCAATGTATCCCTTGAGTTTGCCTCCCTTGTCTCTTTCACTTTAATATACGGAATTACTGCTTCCGTTTCTTCCCACACCTCTGCATGCAACCATTGATTTAGTCACTCTTGTCTCTTACTCGCTACGCAACTAAAATTCTAGTCTTTCTTGTATTATTTGTGCAATGTATCCCTTGAGTTTGCCTCCCTTGTCTCTTTCACTTTAATATACGGAATTACTGCTTCCGTTTCTTCCCACACCTCTGCATGCAACCATTGATTTAATCACTCTTGTCTCTTACTCGGTACGCAACTAAAATTCTAGTCTTTCTTGTATTATTTGTGCAATGCATCCCTTGAGTTTGCCTCCCTTGTCTCTTTCACTTTAATATACGGAATTACTGCTTCCGTTTCTTCCCACACCTCTGCATGCAACCATTGATTTAGTCACTCTTGTCTCTTACTCGGTACGCAACTAAAATTCTAGTCTTTCTTGTATTATTTGTGCAATGTATCCCTTGAGTTTGCCTCCCTTGTCTCCTTCACTTTAATATACGTAATTACTGCTTCCGTTTCTTCCCACACCTCTGCATGCAACCATTGATTTAGTCACTCTTGTCTCTTACTCGGTACGCAACTAAAATTCTAGTCTTTCTTGTATTATTTGTGCTGCGCACCTAGTGATTCAGTGGAGTTGAAGCATTCGTTTATGTAACTAATGTTAAACCTCTCTTGTCTCATCTATTTCATACACGGAATACATTAGAATTACTCGCAGCATCTGTTTTATGTTTTTATGGATTTACTTTAACTCTCTTTGTTTTATGTACGTTCTGTACTTACTGATTTATTCTTTGCTGTCTTGACACTGCTGTGCAGCTATTTGTTATCTAATGCATACCACGCAAGTTCTTGTTCGACTAATTTTGTCGCAATAAATTTGCTAGCAAATTGTTATTTAAAACTAATAGATCCGTAATCGTTTCCGTCATCTCATTTGTGGTCGTGATGTCTTTTAGTTACTCTTATTTTTAATTTGCTCCACAATATTTTTCTCACTACGAGGTTTTCTGTCGAAGAACTCTATCTGTGCAATCCTGTTATGATGGACACGGGTTTCTGACCGTTTTTGGTCACCTGCTACGGCAGGTTGAGTTTCCTTACCGGTTTTGACATTATTTTCTTATCAATATATTTCAACCTCTATATTCTACTTGTAGCTTTGTTATTAATATTTTTAACATAAACAAGCCAACTGTAAGGATCACTCTATTTCAATTGTTAATTACATTTTCCGTTTCTAATTTTATACGGATAACCATTCATTCAATCCTGATAAATGTTTTTGTTTATTTTGCAAAGGTTTTATTCCCTTTCCGTCTCGGAAGCTCCGAGTCTCTTTCTTTAATGGTCTCGCCCTATATTCGATTTATGTATCTCATTAACCCTGCGTGTCATATTATTTTCTGCATTCGATTTACCGTCTTTTATTTTATCTTTTATTCATTGATAATTAACTTTAGTTACCACTATTCTATAATATCTACTTTTTCAAGTCGTCACCGACCTATCTTAAAATGATCATACCAACATAAAATTATCTTAGTGAGGCTGCAGTAGATGTACAGAATAGCCAGGTGATTATTTTCATTACTATAATATAGATTTATAGCTCGAACCTCTAAGTAGTGTTTGTATAAACATAGAAGTTAAACGTAAGGTAGGAATTATTTAATTAAAAAATGTTTTAAAACACGTTTAAAAATATTATAACTTCAACATAATTTCTCCTATACCAATACTGGTGTAGTCGCCTACAGCGATTCATTCGCTCACTTAGATATTCCTAGTATTTTAATATTATGAACATTTCATAAGATTTAAAGGCTGAATATTTTTATATACGAAAAATCGTGGATCGCATGAATAAATGTTCAAAAGAATTCAATCGTTTATCACGCACCAATTATCTACAAATGCTTCCCTCGTTTTCTGTTTTGAATTTTACAAGTATCAGTTTATATATAATCAAAATGTATCCGTCTGGAAGTAGGAAAAATGATTTTATAGCTTAGTTCCTTTTAAAGACATCTTTATAAGATAGTTTTCATTAAAATACTAATCTTGTTCTGGTCTTGCTTAAGCTCTTAGCGCTACTCGTTGGAGCTAGAGTGAACTTTTCTTTTCTGTATTTTAGCGTTTAATACTGTGTTGCTCTTCTGGTACTTCTTCGAGTATGTACGAATAACGATCTTTTTATATATCCGAAACATTCAGCGTAATAACTTGTATCAATTTATTCACACACACACACACACACACACACACGCACACGCACAAGCACACACACACACACACACACACAGACACACACACAAATATATCAAAACCTCTGAAATTATTTTAATAAAAGAATTATTTAATAATTTCTATTAAAAGTTTTTCATTGATCACCAACATCATCAGGAAGGAATAACACAATAATGCAGGATATGAAAAATTTGTTAAATTAGAAATAGCATTGTTGCCAAACTTATACAAACTGCCAAGTTTATTTTAGGCATTGACTATAACATAAAATTTAGAATGTATTTATATTTGTTCAAATATTAATTTGTTAATTTTACTCTATTTATATATTTGGAATTTTTATATTTAATCATTCATAATCCTTTAATAATTTCTTTTATTCTTCATAAAAAGAAATTGGTGGTGACTATTATTATAATGATATGCCCATTTGATTTTGTTATTAATTATAACCACCAGTTTCCGAATTTAAAAAATATGAAACTTACAACATAAATTAATAAACGATCAAGAGTGTACATATATGAACCATTCGAAATATATATATACGAGTATATGTATATATTTATTTTATTACCTAACTTATTTAAAAGATTTACCTTTAGCTTATATTTATTTACCTTACCTTTCTATAGTCACACCTTCAGGTTTCTAAATAATTAACAATCATATAAATTTAGAATGACTTACATTTATTCATCTGACATCCAATTATTACAACTATACCAAATTACATTAATACGATGCAGTGACAAAGATTGATTGCTTAACTAAAACTACAATTACTAAACAGGTAGACTCTTGAGGCTTTAGGTTTTAATCACAATAAAGTTTAATAACTACAGTATTAAATTGATCTTTCTCTCAGGTCGTTATTACGGAATCTTCTATAAATTAGAAAGTGGTGAAAAAAACTAGATTATTTTTTAAATACAATGAGATTAATTTGGTTCTGAATATATTAGTTTATAAATATCTGTTGGCTTAATCTAATGTAAGAAAGACTGTACTTATTGTTGAACTTCTAGAATCCTGACAGTTGTGTTAACTGATTCACTGCACTTTTACACATAAATAACTTACTTCCCTAATTTCTTTACTATTTGCCTAATTCGTTCACTTCGCACTTTTGAATTTCTACACATAAATAACTAACAATTCCCTTAACTCTTCTAAACACATTTACCCCTTTTTACTCCCTTTTACTCCTCCTAAGTTCACCAAACTTAGTCTCTTTGGCCTATCACTTTAGTTTTTAGGAACCACCATAATATCCCCCTTACGAATTTCAGTTATTTCGGTGGTTCTCACGCCGTTTACAATTATTTTCCCACACGGCACAGTGTTACTTTCCTAAGTTAGTCTTGGTCACTTGGAATACTTAAATAATTGGACCCTTCTTTTGACAATAGTTTTCCCACAGCACTGGTTTATTTATGACTACACCCGAAATAGAACAATGGTTAAGAACTCTTTGTCGGTACTTTAGTAAAATATTCTTGGTCACTCCTTTCTTAATATTTCTATAGAATATTATTATTTTGGATACTAACTAATATTATGCTATATGTCTAATATGTTTATGTTCTAATATATACTATACTATATATATATATATATACTCTACATGTGTTTGTGTGTGTGTGTGTGTGTGTGTGTGTGTGTGTGTGTGTGTGTGTGTGTGTGTGTGTGTGTGAGTGTGTGTGTGTGTGTGTGTGTGTGTGTGTGTGTGTGTGTGTGTGTGTGTGTGTGTGTGTGTGTGTGTGTGTGTGTGTGTGTGTGTGTGTGTGTGAGTGTGTGTGTATGTGTATTTATACACACCCATTATGTTGTGCTGTTTCAAAGGGAAAAAAACAATGAAATTTCAATATCCTACTCTTCAAGTCAACCATTTTTTTCTTTGTAATTTTATACAATATTGAGCTAAGTTTAGAAACTTCTTGAGTTATCTACTCACAACCACTATATTATGCCAAACACATCGACATAACACCTAGTCTCAAATTATATATTACTTTTTATTAGTCTAATAAAACAAAAGTACTCCGTTGTCATCCAGTCTCAAGTTATATTTAAAGAAATTAACATCAGGGACATCGAAAGTAGTTTCAATTTGATTTCAAAATTTTACTGACAATAAAGTATAGTATTATAGGTAACATTTTAATTTACACAATAAGAAACAGACCCAGCCTGACTGCTGCTATCATTCAATGTTACGGGTCGCCAGCCGTACCAAAGGAGAAGCAAAGATAACCAGCGAATATATTTTCCAATGCGGTACAGCTACTCCTTAGTGAGGCTAGCTGCTGTTATCATTCAATGTTATGGGTCGCCAGCCGTACCAAAGGAGAAGCAAAGATAACCAGCGAATATAGTTCCAAAGCGGTACAGCTACCCCTTAAAGAGGCTACCTGCTGTTAATAAACAATGTTACGGGTTGCCAGTAGTACCAAAGGAGAAGCTAAGAGAGCCTCCGAATATAGTTCCAATGCGGTACGGCTACCCCTTAGTGAGGCTAGCTGCCGTATCATATAATAGTACGAGTATCCAGCCGTAACCAAAGGAGAAGCAAAGATATCCAGCGGATATAGTTCCAATTCAGTACAGCTACCCCTTAAAGAGACTACCTGCTGTTATTAATGAATGTTACGGGTAGCCAGTAGTTCCAAAGGAGAAGCTAGCCGTACCAACGCAGAAGCAAAGAGACCCTGCAAATATAGTTACACTGTGATACAGCCACTACTTAGCGTGGCTAGCTGCTGTTATCATTCAATGTTACAGGTAGCCAACCGTACCATCGGAGAAGCAAAGATAACCAGCGAATATAGTTCCAATGCGGTACTTACAGTTACTCCTTAGCGAGGCTAGCTGCTGTTATCATTCAATGTTACCAACCGTACCATCGGAGAAGCAAAGATAACCAGCGAATATAGTTACACTGCGATACAGCCACTCCTTAGCGAGGCTAGCTGCTGTTGTCATTTAATATTACAAGTAGCCAGTCGTACCAATGGAAAAGCAAAGATAGCCAGCGAATTTAGTTACACTGCGGTACAGCTACCTCTAAGTGAGGCTAGCTGCTGTTATAATTCTATGGTACGGGCAGCCAGTTGTACCAACCGAAAAGCTAAGAGAGCCAGCAGATATAGTTTCAAAGTGGTACAGCTACCCCTTAGCAAGGATAGTTGTTGTTATCATTCAATGTTACGGGTAGCCAGTCGAACCAAAGGAAAAACAAAGAGATTCAACGAACATAGTTGCACTGCGCTACAGCTACTCTTTAGCGAGGACAGCTGCCGTCATCATATAATGGTACGAGTAGCCAGCCGTACCAACGGAGAACCAAAGATAGCCATCGAAAATAGATTCACTGCGGTACAGCTACTCCTTATAGTTGAGGGTTAATAGGGTGTGTCGTTATTTCATTAGAATTTGCATAGTTAGTTTTCATTATTCGTTTTAAATATTTTCATTTGAACATACTTTACGTGTTTACACTCAGAAAATTACAATTTACAAAAATCCGCTGAACACAACTCATATCTAATGAAGGTTAGATGGATTTGTTTTTGTTTCATTAGAATCTGCGCAATTAGTTCCTTTAAAAAATTTTCCAGGGAACATACATTGTGTGTATGCACTCTAAAATAACGATTTACAAAAACTGCTGCACTCAAATATTAATGACGGTTAGTAGCCAATTTTGTTTGTATGGCTCAAGGTTACTTTATAATTTACTAATTTTGTAGAGTACAATTATCTGTTAATAACGTTGCTCTAACAGCTCTCGGCGATTTGTGTTGCTCAGGTCCCCGCTGCCTAAATGGGGCTTAAATTACGGAAACCACTAAACACAGCCAACACTACAAACAGAATGCAAGTCTCCCTCCGACAGATCTTGCCTAGTCGTTTTAATAATTAAACTCTTCCTACCCTACGTTTGAATCCTGTTCGTAACGGTTAGCTATTGATTTTTTAAGTGTTTGAGGTTTTGTCTGTTAGAAACAGTTTGTAACTAATATTTTGTAATTCAAGTGTACACAAAATTAGTGACTTTCAAGACTATTACCTAATTTCTTTTAGTTTATTAAAAGGAAATGAGAACTAAACACGTAGTCCTGGAAAGTCCCCGGAAATTTTGCTTAAATTTTCCCTGAAATTCTCCCAGACCTAAAAGGTTAGTTAACCTTAAATGACTAACCCTATTTCAGTTTTATGAACAAATGTATTTCAAAATATTTTTTTTTAAAGGCAATACATACTTATATATATACGTAATGCATTTTAATATATATGTGTGTGTGTGTGTTGCGACGGCCCCACCCACCGTCACATAGATAAAAATTTAGAACAAGCATCGCCAACCGAAGTCAACCCTGTGCCAACGCTTGCCAAAATCTGCCAGAGAACCAGTCACTAGAGTTTATTTTAAAAAACCTAACTCGCGGAGATTTAACCCTTTGGGTACTGTTTCCCGGGGAGTGAATTTTTTTAGGCATCTTAGTTTAATGACCAGGGTTTGGGAGTGCGTAAGAAAATTGTTTATGAAATAAACTCCAACTCAATTTGCAAGTTAATAAAAAACACTGTTTTATATTTTATTTCAATTTTCGCTTTAGCACAGATTTTTCAGTTTTATAAAATTTAACTTCTTACAAAACTTCTTCATATGTTTTACAAAATTTCTAAAACAAAATTAAACTTTTATAAATGAACTTATTATTTATACCTTAATGATTTTGCCCTAGCTTAGTTATTTGAATATATAAATATCTTTTAACCCTTTGGTTCCTAATGTAACCCTTTGAAAAATGTACTCAATTCTAGCATACATTTACATCCTGTAAACTTACGCTATACTGTTAAATTTAAATTATAGAAAAATACACGAAATATCCCTAAAAGGAGAAACATTAACATTTATTATTTCATAAGAAAAATCACATATGCAAGTATATCACATTTTACCAGAATGTTTCACCTATTCTCAATAAAAAATATTTACACCCCATGTTTACACATAATAATATTCATAATTTATACAAAATCTATGCATATTTAAGATTTGTTGTCCTTAAAAACAAACCCACATATTTAAGAAACAATTTAGCAAAAACCTACTTCCCGATTTAGTATTAAACCTTTCAAATATTTCCCCGTTATTTATACTTAAAAATAATTTATGAACGAAAAAAAACCAAACAATAACATATAACAATTTATAAAAACAATTTACATATTAACCATTTAAAATCATTTATTAAGCCTCACCCATTTTGATCAACAAATCTTATCTAGAATATAACTCAGATTGACAACTAATGTCATAAGAAACATTTACCCAATTTTAAACATCATATTTAGATCCTAATATTAGCACACTATATTTAAAATCAGCATTTATATATTTATATAGAAATCATACTTTTTTAAGTTTATCAATTAATATTTAAAATATGCTTTTTGACTGTTGTTTGTTTTCGAACAATATTTATTTACTTTCTGTAAATCTGATAATTACTTCAACATAAATTACTTGTCGTCTGACAATGTTTTCTATACTAATTTTGATTTGTTAATTCCTAACCAGTTTCGCTTGAAACCCCTTATGCTGAGTTAATGTTTATATATTTTCGAATCCCAAACTAGTTAATGTTTTAATTATTCTATTTTAGTATTCAAACAAACTTAACGTAACATATAAAACCCTTAAGCAAATTTATACTAATTTTAACCCCTTTATTTGTTTACAAAAACCATATTTGTTTATATATTAATTTTATATCTGTATACTTTATGAACAATCCTTTTAATACATTTTCTTTACCTCTAATATAAATTAAGCTTTTATTTTTATAACACAGGTGCGTATCCAGCGATTTGCTTTAGGGGGGGGGGCGATCGATGCATTTTATACATATATACATATATATATATATATATATATATATATATATATATATATATAATATGTGCGTGTGTGTGTGCGCGCGCTCGTGCGCTTATGTAAAAACATGTAACAAAAATGCTTAAAATTTGAAAATATTTAATGATTTTAATTTTTATAAGTATTATTTATTTAACAATAGGATCAAATACCAAATAAAAATTAAATTCATACTAAAATAATAGTTCGTAGTTAAATAATAAACTCTAGTCGATGTTTGCGTTTTCTTGCGTAAAGATCAATGACAGAATCTATATCAATTTTTGTTTCTCGATTGATATTAAGCAATGCTAATCCTGTCAAGCGGTCCTCTTCCATCTTCTTAAACTAGAAAAAGTTCTTTCTACGCTTGCGTTAGAAATCAGTAACGTGATTAAGATTCTTAGTAAAAAAATGAATAATATAATAGACTTCTTGGTCACATTTATTTATTAAATCCTGAGCTGACAAAGCACCAGTTGTTAACGCCCGATCCCATTGGGAATACCAAGATTCCAATTCTGATTCCAGCTTTTTTTTAATTATATCCTCTGAATCAAATTAGACTTTTTAATAAATAATTATTCCAGTTTCGATAACACTTATGACTAGAGAATATTATTAATTTTATAATAAGCTATTATTATAAAAATTGTTTATTAATAATATAAGTAGTTATTCTTCCAACACGAACAATGCCGGAGTCAACTGCGAATATTACGCTTGCAAAATTACATATTGAAAATCATATGTTTTTTTCCCCCCGGGTCTGAGCCCCTAAAACCCGCCCAGCCCTCGTGGCAGCCAACCTCTAGCGACTTGGTATGTGTACATAGTGTCTGGGCTGACATTTAACTGGTCCCGCGTTAGTAATCGCAGTACGTATTGCCGTCGTAAGGCTAAAATCATATATTCCAGACTAAACTTCACTAGCGCTATCTGTTGTTAAAACTTTTAGACGTTTACGAGGGTAGGCCAAGGGAACGCGTCACATTTTAAAATTAAAAATTAAAATTTTATTTTTTATTTACAATTAAGTTAAAATTTGAGCGTATTTATAAACACAGACTAGCATTTGATAAGTGATTCTATTTTTGTAATTATTCAAAGAGCATTACAATGTTACAAAATTATTATTATATTTATTACAGTTAGGATTTTATATTTGAGTATATAAAATAACTTAATTATTGAAAAAACCCCTAATTTAATAATATATAGTCGATTTTTAACCCAAAGTTCTTGAAGGTTAGGGGGAGGGCAATCTCCTCATCGCCCCCCCCCTTTGGATACACGCCTGTAACATAGTTTATTCATTATGTTTTTAAATTTAAAAGAATTACTTGAATTTTCATTTCCCCAAAAATAAATGAATTTACTAAATTTTAGATTTGAACAAGAAGAAAGCAACTACCTTTTAATTCGTGCCGCTTCCTGGACCCTTGTTAATTTCACAGATTGGTTCCCAGATTTGTGGAGTAAAGATCTTCTCCGTTCTTGGTCGGCCTTGTTCACGGTCCTTTGTTCCTCACGCGTCGCCATGAATTAAATTTTTCAAAAGTTTACCGTTCCTATCCCTGCTTTTCTAATTTAGTTTCACATTTAACAGTTTTAAGATTTATTTTATCGAATTCTAATGTCACTATTTTCTTAAAGCAATCTACGGTTTATCAACTTTGTAAACCTCCGTTTTTCGATCGATTTGAAATGCACTACATTTTGATTGCATTTTGCCAATTTTAGAGACCGAAATCTCTAAAAAAAGCTTGGGATTCGCACAGTTACATTTAGCAGCCACTTATTTACCGCATTTAGCACATGATGTTACAATCTAATACTTTTAACTTATAAAAAAAGGAGCAAGCCGAGCGTAGTCCAACGTTGACCACATCTCCAGACTTACTGCCCTTCTCCTCTCTATTTCCAGCCCCTTTTCAAAACTTTGGATAACACCTGAGGTCCTTGATCCAACCAGCTACCTTCTTAGAGAGTGATGTAGAATCATACGGTCTACCCCTTAAAATGGTGGGATCCTTACGTCACAATTTCCGGTGTTTGTCAAATTTTATATTTAAGTATTAAAATTTAAATCTGGCCGCAACATTTTAAATCTTGAATTTTTGCGATTTTCTTATTCTTGATTTTCTTCTTAATTCTTCTTTTTGCACATTTTTAAATGTCGATCAACTTTCTACATTAATTTTGAGTTTTCTCACCTTTTTCCTGGTTGCTGCAGTTATCTAATTCATCCAAAATAATAAAAAACTCCTCCCTTCAAGAATGACTTTAATTTATAAAGTTTCTTATTTTTATATTTGTTTATTCCCAAAAATCAAAATTTTATATTTTTAAATATCCATTGCAATGCTTGAATCCTCAATTTAAGCCCGTTACAGAGTGTGTTTGTACCACTGTGCTCTTGATAAAATTTGTCTGTGTGTGTGTGTGTGTGTGTGTGTGTGTGTGTGTGTGTGTGTGTGTGTGTGTGTGTGTGTGTGTGTGTGTGTAAGTGTGTATAGTGCACGCGCGTGCATGCGCCCGTGTGTGAAGTGTGTGAGTGTGTATAGTGCACGCGCGTGCATGCGGCCGTGTGTGTGTGTGTGTGTGTGTGAGCGCGAGCGCGTGCAACAACCCACAAGCAACTCTCGAATAACTTTCAAGAGACTCTTAATCTTACTCTACTATCTAACTTAATTTACATATATTTTATTGTTTTACTCTCAGGGTCGCTGTACTAGGCTGGTGTGAAATTGAAGAAATTTAAGCTTAAAATTTATGAAGTATAGTTTTGATTTATTTAACAGTTATTACTTTGATAAATTAAAAAAAAACTTGTGATTGGCAGATAAACAAACATTTTTATTATTCAAAAGTTATTGATAAAAATTAATGAATTGGAGGGTCACCTCTTTGTAGATTGTAGTCTGAAGTTCCATCTCTTCTCGTTAAGTCACTATAGGCCTATAACCACAATCACTTCTTGACGATTTATTTTCACTTTACTACAACGTGTAGGTTGCTACTTAACAATCAACTTCCGACGATTTACTTAATATTTCACTTTGTTCATTAATTCGACGACCTTACTGAATACTTTTATCATTCTGCTATCAACGCCTAAGTTGCCACTTAACATTTGACCTCCGAGCACTTGCTTAATTCTTTTCTATGAACTGTAGGTAATTCGACTAACGTCTGTTCTCATCGAACGTTCCTGGATGACTCCCCTGGATAGTTTTTCCAAACATCTAATGTTTTGAACCTCTTATCCCTTCTCTCCTAGTTTAAACCAATTACATTTCATAATTTGAAATTTCAACATATATTTTTTTAAATTTAACGCTTTTTTGAAACTGACTTTTTTATTGGTACCAAGTTTTTATCTAGTTTTGGAGCTCCCTTGCGTCTTAATACTAACAACCTTTTCTGAGAATGTATGATACAATAAAATAATAATAATACTGCCGGTTTGCCCTTGGACATTGTATTCTTAATTTTACAAACTTAATTTAAAGTTCCCTTTAAGTATATATCCTCAAATATCGTTATAATATACAATAGAAAATCGTTCACACACAGTGCACGCGCGTTGTGCTATTCCTATATGTTAAACAGACTACTCATATAGTTGTTTAACTTGGACATCTTTAGAGGAAGAGTAATATAATATATCACAAAATTGGTAGGAAACAATGATTACCTTTTAAAATAGGTTAAAATAATTTGACATTCAATTCAAAACAATGAAGGGAAACATTATTCACGTAAAATAGAGTGAAAAACTTAAACAGTGAATGGAAAGAATGAAGTATAAAAATAGGTAAGAAGATTTGAGCGTTTAAGTCACAACAATTAACGTAAACAATAATGACTTATTCAGATTGGAACAATTTAGCGTTTGAACATCAGTAATGAACGGAAATAATAATAACGTGTTTAAAAACAGCCGTTTACAGGCTCTAGTCTTCATTTTCTTTGCGTACTCTCATTAAATAATATATCTAATTTTTTTTTATTCACCATCGTACTAAGTGTGAAGTCAAAACATACTCCAAGAAAGGCTTCCCATTTTTCTTCCTAAATTCTCTCCATCTCTAAATGGTTCTGTTAATAAATTTTCAAGTTTATTGCGCAACACTTCATTTCACTGTAAAGTTGTTGTAGCACAAGCTGGCCGGTGGTGGTAAGGGCTTAATGACAGGCGTAAGGGATGACGTGTGACGCTAAATACAGACTGTCAACTGTCAACCGTCAGCGTTGGTGTACAGTATAGTGATTCCTATCTCTGGTCTACAGATTAAAATGACGTAAGTTAAGTAAGCTTTACGCGCTGCCCGTCTCAAGTCTAATTCGAGTCGATTCATTTGTTTTTGCAACATCGTTAAAAATGGACAAACGCTTGTAACACGATATCCCCCCTTCAGATCATAAGCGGCTTATGATTTCTTTGTTTCAGTGAAATATTTTCTAATTTAAACCGAACAAGAATTAAAAAAGAAAATTTTAAGTCAATCCTACTGACGTCAACAATAAAAAAATTTATTTTAGTTACTTTTTTTCATATTTAGAATATAAATAGGTATATACGTATGTTAGAATCACAATAAGTGCTGAAAAGAAAGCGAACGTCCATGCGATTTTCCATTTTCCTCTTTTTACAGTACATTGTGTTGAACTATTAGTCTCGAAGTAGTTTGTTGTAATTATCTTAAATTCACTGGTTAAACTATAAGTAATTATTGCTCAAATAATTGGAGTGTCAGCTTCAGAAATGAAAGGGTTGTTTAGCAATACGTCAGAAAGTAATGTCTAAGGTATTTACTTAGTTACGCAATAATTACTTGTAGTACTATTTTTGTTTGTTCCAAATTATTCTCTTTCTTTTTTCCGTTACTAATTTATGAAGCTGATGGTGATCTGTATTTTGTTTTCATTCTATCCATCTCTTCTATTACTTCATTATTACAAGAAACCTTTCTCTTATAATTTCATATACATCTTTAAGTTATAATTTTCTAGCAATTGGAAAGTTGGGGCAGCGTCAAAGTCCTGAATTTCAAGCATGTAGTCATTCAGTTCCAATCCGACCGAGACATCAGCTTTTTTTTAAATTTTGAATAATAAATAAATACTGAAAAAGCTGTAATAACACCAATTGCCATCCACACCAGGTTCAAATAATGTATTTTTACTTAATTGGATGAATAAAAACGTATATTATTAACGTTTGAAAATTTGTACAAGATTTATATAAGGAGAGTGTAATTGGAAGGGATTGAAAAAGAATTAAAACTAGTTCAGTTGTTTGTCTAGTATGGATACAAATTATTAGGTTAAAAAAGGTTGTGTAAATAAAAGCGATACTCAGTTTACTAATGTAACTTGATCACATTTGCATAGCATAACTCGCATGTTGTTGGAGGACTAAAAAATGGAGACCACTCATATTCTTAATGAATTGATTATTTAAATATTTTTCAAATGAAATCTTCTATAGCGACACCTACAAAAAATTATTGGATGAACATGAACACACAACTTTGCAATAGTAGGCCTATAATTTCCGTCAGGTTAGGCTACGAGTCACCTCAAAGTAAATTAAATGATAACATATATTATGATTTCATATATCAGCTGATTTTATGTTATATGTAATGTTGTCAAACAACTGTTTCGATAATAATGTTACATTATTTATCGAATATTATTAAGGAAAAAGGTTTTTACTAAATAGTTTTGATCAGTTATTAAATATAATAATTTACTTAAATTTGGATAAATCTCATTACAAATAATTCAATCTAACGACTTTAATAAGATAAGTATTTTAATCCAGTTTTTGAAATGAGAATTTTTTCAAGTATGAACTGTTTTAAATTGTGTTTGTTAGAAAAATTTGTATTCGGTAAATATCTAATACATGTTTTTGTCACCTTCATTACATTATTATTAGCTACAATAAATATTAGTTTTTATTAAATACATTACTCATATGAAGATTAAAAATTGAGTAAAAAATGTATACATTCATATTTTCGCCAATTTTTGGTTGAAAATTTTGAAAAACTATTAGCTCTAACTTGTTATTTCTAATTCAAATTTTGGTGTTAAATCTAATAAAACTGTATCATGGTTTTTTATTTATACCAAAAGTGTAGGTAATTTCTCATTAAGAAAAATTAAATGTTTTTCTCAATTAATATTTTCTGTTCACGTGGATATAAAGGTTTTCACTCCCCCTAGTGCCACAACCAAATATAGTATAGTTTGTAAATATATTTTAATGTTTATATAATAATTTAGTACATAACACATTCTTTTCTTATACACGTTAGCATGAGCCGAGACAATTGAGGCCATTATTCTCTTAAGCTTAAGTTAGAAACGTTTGTCCTCTGACCAGTATATAGTAGAAGTAATATAGAACTATATGTAGAAGTAATGTAGAAGTATATAATAGAAGTAATATAGAACTATATGTAGAAGTATATAGTAGAAGTAATGTAGAAGTATATAGTAGAAGTAATATAGAACTATATGTAGAAGTATATAGTAGAAGTAATATAGAACTATATGTAGAAGTATATAGTAGAAGTAATGTAGAAGTATATAGTAGAAGTAATATAGAACTATATGTAGAAGTATATAATAGAAGTAATATAGAACTATATGTAGAAGTATATAGTAGAAGTAATGTAGAAGTATATAGTAGAAGTAATATAGAACTATATGTAGAAGTATATAGTAGAAGTAATGTAGAAGCATATGTAGAAGTATATAGTAGAAGTAATGTAGAAGTATATGTAGAAGTATATAGTAGAAGTAATATAGAACTATATGTAGAAGTATATAGTAGAAGTAATATAGAACTATATGTAGAAGTATATAGTAAAAGTAATGTAGAAGTATATGTAGAAGTATATAGTAGAAGTAATGTAGAAGTATATAGTAGAAGTAATGTAGAAGTATATGTAGAAGTATATAGTAGAAGTAATGTAGAAGTATATAGTAGAAGTAATGTAGAAGTATATGTAGAAGTATATAGTAGAAGTAATGTAGATGTATATGTAGAAGTATATAGTGGAAGTAATATAGAAATATATTTAGAAGTATATAGTAAAAGATAACTTCACTTCAGAATAACCCGTTATAAGTTGTGTTTGAAAACTTAGGTTATTTATATTTTTCAGATTTTAATAACCATTTCTAGTTTGCCACATTTATAACTTTTTTATTTAGAATGTATTTTTACTTAACATATGTCTATCTGAAAAACCAAATAGACTTGAAGACATTTATTATGTGATTTTTTAATTTGCTTCTTTCAAAATAACAAACCCTATTTTAAGCTTTCGTAAACGTTTAAACGGTCATTTTGTGTGTATGAAATAATTACTACAAGGAAATTTAGAACGTCCCAAAACAATCAAGAAATACAGGTGATACTTTAAATAAAATTAAATTACTTAAACACTTTTTCTCATTCTCAATGTCTTCAAACAATGCCTTCATCATTTAAAAGCGACGAAATATTGAACAACTATTGTGGATTAACAATACTCAGGTTTACATAGGCTATTTGGTTCAAGGTCGATCAATGTAACAGACTAAAAGGTTACCTTGCTAGGATAATAATTCGGCTTGAGGTGGCATTTTACATGAAGACCAAGCACTATCTATATTTTGTAGTTTTATTTTCCTAAAGGAAAAAACGTACATTTAAGCTACCGTTTGGGTACAGCTCTATTGAGAGCATGAGTTGGTTTACGTTAAATACAATACTTTATAGCAGTCACCCACTATATCAAATTATTTGATTTAACAATATTATAACTATCACAGATCAATACATTATATCGATAACATATATTCCGATACGTGTAAGGTGATGTAATGCTAGTTAGAGAAGGTAAACAATCATAAACATGTTAGTTACATACATTATTTAATAACAATACGACATATTAATACACACACACACACACACACACACACACACACACACACATATATGTATATATATATATATATATATATATATATATATATATATATATATATATGTATGTATTCATTATTATTTGAACTCTTGAATTTTGTAGTCCATTACGTTCGGTGAATCTTAATTAATCACTTTAACATTATACTAAAATTCTTAGAGCTTAGCTTGTTAGGTTATGTTAAAAACAAATAAAAACTTATACTAAACTCACAAATTAATAATTTATTTACTCATACGCGTTTCAATGACAAAGTTATCATCAGTTGTAAGTTAGAGTTTTTAATAGTAACACTCGCTGGTGATGATGACTTTGTCATTGAAACTCGTATGAGTGAATAAATGTTCAATTTGTGAGTTGTTTGTATGGTTTTATTTGTTTTTTTACTTTGACATTAGTTTATGACTATCCGTACTTTAAATTTTGTAAATTTGTAAAAACTTACTGTAAAACACTCTGTCTCAGTAAGTTTTTACAAATTTACAAAATTTAAAGTTCGGATAGTCACAAACTAATGTTAAAGTGATTAACTATCATTTAAAGTTGTTCCATTTCCATTTGTTATTCCAGTATACGGTAAAGCCTTGCTAGGTCGGCCCTAATCCAGTCAAAAATAGTGAACGTTTGAACGAGACTACGTGTATGAGACGTTATCAAAACAACGCAGGTAGAAACAGTTTTTATTAAAAAATCATTCTATTGGTTTAAAATCATTAACAAAATACATGGTTAGTATGATTAAAGAGAATCAAATAAATATTATATTATCTTAACGGGCTTCCCAAGGTTAAGTATTTTATTCAAACAAATCTGACACTTTGGATGACTGTATTGTTTATATTACCTCATAATGCCATGTTTCATTTCTCTATGAAACAAAGCAATTTTTAATAAAGTCACTGTTCGTATCTACAAACTTCAATTAGGGTTAAATGTTTTTCATGCTTCAGTTTCTTTAAAAATGTCACGTTTATCTTGGTTATATTCTTATTCCTCACTATTCATATAATCGTTAGCTTCGCCCGTTGGACGTCAGTCTGTATTGGAAGAAATATTATCTTCCTTTTGCGCATTATACCCAACTTCATCCAGCCTTTCTCGAAGGTTTTTCGTCGGTAGTCAACTTCTTCAATTTCACTTGTATCAAAAAATTGTGTTTATTTTCTGCTCGCCTGTGTATTTATTTGGCATTTCCTTTTAAAATAATCCCGTTTCGTCGGCGCTTTCCATGGTACCAGTTTATTATCATGGTACCAGATTCTTTTGAAAACGTCCATTATCTGCACATAAACGTTTTCACACATCCTTTCGTGTAATAATTCAAGTTGAACAGCCACCCTATAATTAACAAAAAAATACAAACCCTGGCTACAAATATTTACACAACCTTCATGTCATCATCAGATGAATTACAAATAAATTGAGAATTAAATCCTAAGACCATATTACTACTCGCAATGGGCACCACTCTAACTCCTCCGACCACCAACCGATTCATTTATAGCAAAGGTTTGTAATTGTTTATTAATTATAATTACGCTACTGTGCTCTCTATCGATTTCGAAACATTCTATACTCTCCTTCGATTCCTAATTTTGAAATTGGGTAACAAATCGTTTAGCAGCAGATTGCAACTTCACTAAGTGAATTCTGACACAAGCAACTCGTTGCTGTGTTAAACCACTTGTTTTGACTCCAGTCGTTAGGTTTTCTAACCTAACATAATCTAAATAGTTTCGTCGATCCACTTGTTTTGTTACCAGTCGTTCACTTTCCCAACCTAACATAACCTAAACAGTTTCATCGATCCACTTGTTTTGGTACCAGTCGTTCACTTTCCCAACCTAACATAACCTAAAAAGTTTCGTCGATCCACTTGTTTTGGTACCAGTCGTTCACTTTCCCAACCTAACATAACCTAAACAGTTTCATCGATCCACTTGTTTTGGTACCAGTCGTTCACTTTCCCAACCTAACATAACCTAAACAGTTTCATCGATCCACTTGTTTAGGCACCAGTTGTTCGCTTTTCTAACCTAACATAACCTAAACAGCTTTGTCAACAGCTGTCAATTGTTTTAATACTAGTCACTCGATTTCCCTTAATTTCACATTTATTAATATCTTTATTCAATGGAAACCTCGTTCCCTAAATGTCGGCCTTTTTTTCCTAAATCAAAGTATTTTGAATACTTATTCTTAAATGAAGCACCATTATCTACATATACCAGAACTTTGATATTTTTTTGTATAAAAAACTACTAATATTTAAACACAATGATGCACGATACTAACAATGCATGGTCTCAATATAAACTAATAGAACAACGCTCAATAAATTATAAATAGTAGGCCTATATTCTAAAGAAGAGAGAAATATGTAGATCCTAATAAGCCATGATATTAACCAAAATAAAAATAAATTGGAAATAGCATATTCTAAAGAAGAGAGAAATATGTAGATCCTAATAAGCCATGATATTAACCAAAATAAAAATAAATTGGAAATAGCATATTCTAAAGAAGAGAGAAAGATGTAGATCCTAATAAGCCATGATATTAACCAAAATAAAAATAAATTGGAAATAGCATATTCTAAAGAAGAGAGAAAGATGTAGATCCTAATAAGCCATGATATTAACCAAAATAAAAATAAATTGGAAATAGCATATTCTAAAGAAGATAGAAAGATGTAGATCCTAATAAGCCATCATAATAATCAAAATAAAAATAAATTGGAAATTCTTGATTGGTTCTCAGAACTCAAATTTAGAACATTTTGTTTGTCCGGTCCGAATTATAAGAATCCGAATTATCGAAGTTTTACTAAATTATTTTTTACAGTTTTCAAAAACAATTATACTATAGTAAACTGGTTCTGGTTGTATTTACATTTATTTTCCTGATCTAAATAACATAATCGTCCCGTTACAAGGTAAAAATTAAATATTACTGTTTTGATTGTTTTTTTGCAGGTGCCCAGCAGTAAACGATGAATCGCCTCTAGCCAATCAGATTTCGCACAATGCAACACCTAAACCTAGTAACACTTCGTCTTCACCACAGAAAAAAGAAGCCGAAGCCGTGGAGGGTAGTAGCGGTGCCACGTCTCTTGCGACACAGGCGGCTCAGAATGTTCAAGCTGTTGAACGCTCCTATTCGGCTTCCAGCGAAGAAGTAGAAACAACACTCGTTTCCAGGACGGGGAAACTAGCTCTTACGCACCCGCAATCCCAAAGACCGATTTATCCTAATGTACCTTTCTCTCCCTACTCCTCACCAAGATCAGCTCGTCGCCGAAAACCACTTAAGGAAAGCCGTCGAGTTAGCATAGATAAATCTGGTTGTTACCTCCAACTGAATCAGTATTGCCTTCTGGAATCCATAGGGCAGGTCAGTTAATTGATCTAGAGTATTAAGTTTGCGTAATGCATGATTTTATTTGTTATAGTAATATAAACAATTTACATATGATTATAAAAGATCTACGTCAATCGCTGTTTAGCTCAATCGACCTCTTCCAGCGCTAGTATTCTACTATCAAATTCATGTATATCAATCTGAAGGATCATCTATTCCTTCATACGTCCCACGATAGGGCATAGCGACATGTCATACTAGTTGGGCTTTTCATAATACACTCTAGAATCTAGAACAAGGAATAGATTATCCATCGCACTTACCTTAGGAAGGTCTATATTCACAAATGCAACCCTTTATTTGGGGACGTCAATAAAATGACTATTGTAACGTTAGAACGATTGTTACTACAGAACAGAAAGTATTAAGGAAAAGTCGTAATAATCATTCAAATTTAGGATTGTGGCTTGAATTTGCGATAGATATGGGCGATGGCTCACTAGTTAATTGAACAACTTCATTCCTGTCAGACAATGAGGGAGTGACAAGTCTGGAAGGAGGAATCGTACTCCTTGTTATAATGTCACAACTTACTCATTTGCCCTCAGACAAAAAAAGGTCACTCTATCGTTTGGTTCCTTCTTCAAGTCACGTCTCTCTACTCCGTAGCAGTAACTGAACAAACGTTTCTGAAGCAATTCGAATTTCTAATGGAAAATAAGGAGTGGATTCAGTTCAGTCTTCATTCACGCTCCAAGTGTTTTATTGTGGAGTTACTAGATATCGCTAGTCAATTAATTTTCCATAATATTTCTAAATAAAACTGCAAAATTGATTTATCTATTTACTATTTGGAAATAAGTTTGAATAAAAACCCAAGAAGTGTTTTCTATAAGTACGACCCACCAGTTCCAAAACTTTGTAAATTGGAAACAATCAGTTTATACTTACAATTTCGCAAAACTATATTTAAATGCCTACATTACCCTTCATTTTAATTTCTTGAAGAAACACTATTTGCTGAAAATAATTTATATTTTTCTGTAAGGTCAAAAGATGACAATCAATAATATAGGTTTTACATATAATAGATTATTAAAATACTTAACATTTTATTTTGGCATTATTATTAAACAATATGAATAAGTTATTGCAAAATATTATTACAACAATTTATTCCAAAACTACTATTACAACGAAATAATATTACCTTGAACGATTTGCCTTCCGCTTCTAAATTAGATATGGATAGGGGGTGTGGGAATTACTAAAAGGGTTGGTTAGGACATGAAGGGTCCCAATCCGTTCTCACAGAAGCCCATCTCTAGCATGCAAAGTTGCGAAACTGAAGAAGGCTAACTACCTATTAAGGATATAAATAGTTACACTGAGGTATAAAAGAGGATATGGTATGAGGAATTAAGGGTTGGAGGCTAAAAGGGATCTAATGATCTCGTGCTATGGGGTGAAAAGCAAAAAGGACGTAAAACGGACCAAATGAGAACTAGTTCCGTATATTATAGAGTAAATGCTTAGAAGAAAACTAATAATATAGTGTTCATTATGATGTTAAATATGTCATTATAATGATCACGTAGTTCAATGAAGTATATAGCATAAGTTAGAGGGGATATAGCAATATTCTAGTTGGAGTTAGGAGGGATCTAGCAATCTTCTAGTATATGTGATGTGAAGGAAGCACTCAGAAATGACCTAATGATCCCGTAGTTCTATAAAGTATATAGCATGAGTTAGGAGGGATCTAGTAATCTTCCAGTTCTATGTGATGTGAAGGAGGCACTTAGAAATGATCTGATGATCCCGTAGTTCTATAAAGTATATAGCGTGTGTTACGAGGGAAATAGTAATCTTCTAGTATATGTGATGTGAAGGAAGCACTCAGAAATGACCTAATGATCCCGTAGTTCTATGAAGTATATAGCATGAGTTAGGCGGACCTAGTACTTTTCTAGTTCTACGTGATGGGAAGGAAGCACTTAGCAATGACCTAATGTTCCCGAGGTTTGTATGAAGTATATATAGCATGTGTTAGGAGGGATCTAGCAATCTTCTAGTATATGTGATGTGAAGGAAGCACTCAGAAATGACCTAATGATCCCGTAGTTCTATAAAGTATATAGCATGAGTTAGGAGGGATCTAGTAATCTTCCAGTTCTATGTGATGTGAGGGAGGCACTTAGAAATGATCTGATGATCCCGTAGTTCTATAAAGTATATAGCGTGTGTTAGGAGGGAAATAGTAATCTTCTAGTATATGTGATGTGAAGGAAGCACTCAGAAATGACCTAATGATCCCGTAGTTCTATAAAGTATATAGCATGAGTTAGGAGGGATCTAGTAATCTTCCAGTTCTATGTGATGTGAAGGAGGCACTTAGAAATGATCTGATGATCCCGTAGTTCTATAAAGTATATAGCGTGTGTTACGAGGGAAATAGTAATCTTCTAGTATATGTGATGTGAAGGAAGCACTCAGAAATGACCTAATGATCCCGTAGTTCTATAAAGTATATAGCATGAGTTAGGAGGGATCTAGTAATCTTCCAGTTCTATGTGATGTGAAGGAAGCACTTAGAAATGATCTGATGATCCCGTAGTTCTATAAAGTATATAGCGTGTGTTACGAGGGAAATAGTAATCTTCTAGTATATGTGATGTTAAGGAAGCACTTAGAAATGACCTAATGATCCCGTAGTTCTATGAAGTATATAGCATGTGTTAGGTGGGATCTAGTAATCTTCTTGTCCTATGTGATGTGAAGTAAGCACTTAGAAATGACCTAATGATCCCGTAGTTCTATGAAGTATATAGCATGTGTTAGGTGGGATCTAGTAATCTTCTTGTCCTATGTGATGTGAAGTAAGCACTCAGAAATGACCTAATGTTGCCGAGGTTTGTATGAAGTATATATAGCATGTGTTAGAAGGGATCTAGCAATCTTCTAGTATATGTGATGTGAAGGAAGCACTCAGAAATGACCTAATGATCCCGTAGTTCTATGAAGTATATAGAATGTGTTAGGTGGGATCTAGTAATCTTCTTGTCCTATGTGATGTGAAGTAAGCACTTAGAAATGACCTAATGTTGCCGAGGTTTGTATGAAGTATATATAGCATGTGTTAGAAGGGATCTAGCAATCTTCTAGTATATGTGATGTGAAGGAAGCACTCAGAAATGACCTAATGATCCCGTAGTTCTATGAAGTATATAGCATGAGTTAGGCGGACCTAGTACTTTTCTAGTTCTACGTGATGTGAAGGAAGCGCTTAGAAATTACCTAATGTTCCCGAGGTTTGTATGAAGTATATATAGCATGTGTTAGGAGGGGCCTAGCAATCTTCTTGTTCTATGTGATGTGAAGGAAGGACTTATAAGGGCCTAATTATCCCAATGCTCTATGAAGTGTACAGGATGAGTTGGAAGAGATATAGTAGTCTTCTAGTTCTATGTGATGTTAAGGAAGGACTTATAAGGACCTAATTATCCCAATGATCTATGAAGTGTACAGGATGAGTTGGAAGAGATATAGTAGTCTTCTAGTTCTGTGTGATGTGAAGGTAGGACTTATAAGGACCTAATTATCCCAATGCTCTATGAAGTGTACAGGAGGAGTTGGAAGAGATATAGTAGTCTTCTAGTTCTAAGTGGAGTGAAGGAAAGACTTATAAGTACCTATGATCCCCCAGTTCTATGAATGGTATAGAATGAGTTAGAAGGGATCTATTAATCTTTAATCTAGGGTCTTTAAAGTTTTTGAATATTTTCTTATACCGCCTCTATTTTGTTTTTCTATTTTACTGTCATTTGGATTATTTTAGTGAGTTTCGTCTTACGTTTTCCAAACTTTGTAATTTATCGCTATACTATTTTAAATCAATTTCGTGACAAACAATTTCAAAACACAACAACCGTAAATAAATGTACTTCATAAAATTAGGCAAAATTAAGAGGGTTAAAACAAAGTAAAAACACTTTTTTTTATCAAATACATATATTTTAAAAATGCATCTCGTTTAAGGGAATAAAATATAATTAGTATTTGATGAATATCACAAGGTAATATATAACTAGAAGGTAATATATAACTAGCTATTCAATTGAATTTAAATATTTATCGTCGACAAACAATCAAACAACAACCATTAATTTCCTTGCTAATAGATGGCTGAGTTACATTCCTTTCGATCAATATTTGTTTCTACAGATTGAAAATCTCAGTTAGATTGTAGATTTCGCTTCATGCAATCCAATCAATGAATGCAAATAATGTTTCTAGCATTTACTTTTAAATTCATTCTTAATTTAAAACTTTAATTAGCATTTTATCTAGCCAACAAAAGCCAATGCAACTGGGAATTGGTTGTAGGAAAAAGCAAAAACTATCTGTCAAACAACTCGGAGTTAAAGCAAACGCTTTGCTCATTGTGTTTAAATTATTAAAATCTTTTCAAAATATATTTCAAAATAACTCGTAAATTTAGTACTAAAGTATGACTGACGTTGTGTATTTTTCCTACAAAAATATTTACCTAAATGAATGTTACATCACTACAAATATAACACTCGCATCTGGCATTTAAAGATTAAAATCTTAAATTATTTAAAATTATATATGGCAAGATTTTATATTTATTGTGTTGTATGAAGTGTTTTAAACAAAATTTGTTCATGAAAACATGAAATAACGTAATTGTAACTCCTATATTTATAGATCTATATTTCTGATGAATATTATTTTTTGTTGCCTCAAGTATCAATCTGAAATCTTAATGTAGACCGAAGTATGTTCATTTTATACTGATCATATGTAATAGTTTTTACAGGTCAATCGAGAAAGAGATTAATTTCATTTAAGGTCAATTGCCAGCATCACTATTACCACCTTCGAATAATACAAAAGGGATGCAAATATAAGAGAAGCACAAGATACGTTGTTCAGATCATAGAGAGATTTCAGCATTACGAGTGAACTCACAGACCTCAATAAGATCAGTTCCTAACCAATGTAATGATAGTTTTCCCAAGCAGGTTACGTATTTACTCTGTGTAGCGTTGCTTACACTGCGTTAGTGTTTGGGGTTTGTATGACTTCGCAACGCTATATAGAGTAAATACGCAGCCGGCTAAGGTGTCTATCTACACTTAGATACTGCATCCTTACACTGCGTTAGTATTCGGGTTTTGTATGACATCGCAACGCTACCCATACACACAAAGCAAGGGTATTATATCTACACTTAGGAACTATATCCTACACTGCGTTATTTTTTGGGTTTTGTATGACATCGCAACGCTACCCAGTGTAAATACACACAAAGCAAGGGTATTATATCTACACTTAGGAACTATATCCTTACACTGCGTTATTTTTTGGGTTTTGTATGACATCGCAACGCTACTCAGTGTAAATACACACTAAGCCAGGGTATTATATCTACACTTAGGAACTATATCCTACACTGCGTTATATTTTGGGTTTTGTATGACATCGCAACGCTACCCAGTGTAAATACACACAAAACAAGGGTATTATATCTACACTTAGGTACTGCATCCTCACACTGCGTTAGTGTTCGGATTTTGTATGACATCGAAACGCTACCCAGTGTAAATACACACTAAGCAAGGGTATTCTACCTACACTTAGGCACTTTAGCCTTACACTGCGTTAGTGTTTAGGTTTTGTATGACATCGTAACGCCATCCAGTGTAAATTCACACTAAGCCATATATTATATCTACACTTAGGAACTATATGCTTATTACTGCGTTAGTGTATGGGTTACAAAACCCATAAAAATAACTCAGTGTATGGATGCAGTAGATAAGTGTAGATATAATACCCTGGCTTAGAGTGTATTTGTACTGGGTAGCATTGCGATGTCATACAAAACCCAAAAAATAACACAGTGTAAAGATGCAGTAACTACGTGTAGATATAATACCCGTATTTACTCTGTGTGGCGTTTCGTTGTCATACAAAATCCAAGCACTAACGCAGTGTAAGGATGGAGTACCTAAGTGTAGATATAATACCCTAGCTTAGTGCATAGTTACTCTGTGTAGCGTTGCGATGTCATACAAGACAATAATCAATAACGTAGTATAATGCTTCAGAATCTACGTGTAGATATATTACCCTGGCTTAGTGCGTATTTACTATGGGTAGCGTTGCGATCCAACTAACCCAGTACAGTTCTGATTCCTAAACGGTTATCATACTAACCCAGTACAGTACGCAATGTAAGAATGGTGTACCTAAGTGAAAATAGGTTAACCTAGCCGGGTGTCTATTTACTCTGGTTAGCATTGCTATATCATTGCTAACCCAGTACACTAACGCAGTGTAAGAATGGCGTATTTAAGTGAATATAGGTCAACTTAGCCCGGTGCGTATTTACTATGTGTAGCGTTGCGATATCATACTAACCCAGTACACTAACGCAGTGTAAGAATGGTGTATCTAAGTGAATATAGGTCAACTTAGCCCGGAGCGTATTTACTATGTGTAGCGTTGCGATATCATACTAACCCAGTACACTAACGCAGTGTAAGAATGGTGTATCTAAGTGAATACAGGTCAACTTAGCCCGATGCGTTTTTACTATGTGTAGCGTTGCGATATCATACTAACCCAGTACACTAACGCAGTGTAAGAATGGTGTATCTAAGTGAATATAGGTCAGCTTAGCCCGGAGCGTATTTACTCAGTGTAGCGTTGCAATATCATACTAACCCAGTACACTAACGCAGTGTAAGAATGATGTACATAAGTGGAAATAGGTATTCTTAGCCAGATGCATTTTTACTCTGTGTAGTGTTGCGATATCATACAAACTAAGTACACTAATGCAGTGTAATAATGGTGTACCTAAATGAAAATAGATCAACCTCCACAAGAGCGTATTTACTCTGTGTAGCGTTGCGATGTCATACCATCTCAGTACACAAACACAGTTAAGAATGGGGTAAATAAGTGAAAATAGAAACAAATAAAAACATACACAAAACTCACAAATTAATCATTTATTTACTCATACGCATTTCAATTACTAAGTCATCATCATCAGTGTGTGTTACTACTACAAACTCTAACTTACAACTAGGGTGAAAGTAAGGTTACACTTCCGTATTTATACAGTAGGCGGACTCTTATTAGAAATCAGAGAAGCACGTTAATAAGGGATTTAAAGGGGGGGAAATGGGTAAAAATAACACACCATCCACCGCTGTCTAATAAAATTAGAAAATCTCTAGGAAAATATAGTAATTTGAATGATACAATTGCCACTGCAAATAATCTAAAGAAGTTGTTAGGGAACCATAAAGATGCCATACCTAATGAAGAAAAGTCAGGAATCTCCTGCCTGAAGTGTAGCGAGTGTCCTCTGAAATATATAGGCCAAACAAAAAGAAATATTAAAACTAGGGCTAAAGAACATTTTTCCCACATTAAATATAATAGACCAGAAAAATCTGCGATGGCGAAACATTGTTTAGAGGAAGAGCACGAATTTAAAATAGACGATGTAACCCTGTTAAAAAACGTTGTTAAGTGTAGTGAATTGGATGCATGGGAAACTTTGTATATTAATAGGAATAAAAATAATATTGTAAACAATGAGTCAGGCCCTATTCCAAATTCTATATTATTGTAATTAGCGTAAAAAAGGGGTTACGCTATTTTTTTATTTAAAAAAATAAAATAAAATTTATTGTAACTTTTAGGTTAAATATTTTGACATAATAATAATGTGTAATATTAATTATCTATTTGGTTTATATGTAATTATGTTGTATGTTACAAATTTTATTTTAATTATTGAGTTAGGTACAAAATTTCTAATTGTTGTATCATGTTTAAAGTAGGGTTAGTAACTGTTGTTTTGACAAGTGGGCGTGGCAACGCCTACTGTATAAATACGGAAGTGTAACCTTACTTTCACCCCTACAGTCCTCTCAAACGCCGCCCTAGCAAAATTCATCCAAGACCTCATTCCACAGCTTCTCCAGGCCAGAGACGTTCAATCCCTCCTCACCATCATCCTCACGTCCGTCACCAATGTTCTCCTCGGTCATGGCCAGTGAGTTTCGTGTTTTGGCATGGAACGCCTGTGGTCTTGGCCGTAGGAGAGCTGAACTCCAAGCTCTCCTGACTGAGTACAATATCGATATCGCCCTCATCTCCGAGACCCACCTTAACCCCCTCCTACCTTTCTCACTGCCATCCTACGCCGTCCACAGGACCGATAGACCGCTTGATCTAGGGGCGCATTCATCAGGCGGAACTGCCGTTCTCGTTCACCGTCGGGTATCACATCAACGAGTAGCCGTCAAAACCTCCACCATCGAGAACACAGGGGTTGCGGTTTCGATCAACAACATCACCACCACCATCATTTCCACTTACAAGCCTCCCACTTCCCATCTCTCTTCCGCCGATCTTACCAGTCTCCTCCTTACCCCAAACCAGGTCCTCATCGCTGGGGACCTAAACGCCAAGCATCCTTCCTGGAACAGTCACACCGCAAACACCTCCGGGAAAAAACTCTTTCAGTTCGCCATTTCAAATCCCTCCATCTCCATCCTAGGACCCAGCGAACCCACTCACATCCCCTCAAATCCCTCTCATTTACCCGACGTCCTCGACATCGCCGTAACCAACAACTTTCACTCTCCAGTCTCCGTTACAACCATCAACGACCTCTCTTCCGACCACAACCCTATCCTAATCTCCATCTCAAACTCCACCATCCGCTCTCCTCCCACTCCGCTGTGGAGAGTCAACTGGAGAGACTTCCATCAGGATGTCTCACGGTTACTCCCCACTGATCTCCCACCCATATCCTCCCCCGAAGAACTCGACAACCTCTCCCACCTGGTCCAGGTCGTCCTATCCTCCGCCATCTCCAAAAATTCCTCCCCCGTAAGTACTTCCTCCCGGAGGTCTTCACTTCTCGCTCACATCCTGGTCGAAATCGCAAAGAAACGCCGCCTCAGACACTCCTGGCAGCTCACGCGATGTCCGACGGTCAAGAGGCAATTCAACGCCCAGATCCGCTTGGTCAAGGCGCTTCTGGAATGTCATTCCACCGACTCATGGCAGGCCTATCTGGACTCCCTGGACGTCGCGGATGGATCAGTGTGGAAAGCATCCCGTCAGCTCTTGCGGGAAAAGAGGCTAAGCCACCCACTCCGTGGAGAGAGTGGCCTGGTATACTCTCCGTCTGACAAGGCCGAGGTCTTTGCTGACTCACTGGAGCTGCCGTTCTCTCCTCATCCGGGAATCGAAAATCGCTCTCACTCCGCCCAGGTGGACAGATATCTCCAAGGTTACTTTGGACAAAAGCCGGAGCCTGGGGATCTTCGGTTCACCAGGCGGGACATCATCGACGCCATCCAGAAGCTGAAACCTAAGAAGGCACCCGGCCTTGACTCCATTAACTCCACCGCCCTAAAACACTCCCCACCACTCCTCGTCTCTTACCTTCACCACATCTTCAATTCTTCCATCCGTCTTCATCACTTTCCCTCCTGTTGGAAAACAGCGAAGGTCATCCTTATCCTAAAACCACGTAAACCTCGACACAATCCTGACAGCTTCCGACCTACCTCCCTTCTCCCGATCATATCCAAGCTCTTCGAAAGACTTCTCCACCACCACATCTTTCCTATTCTGGATGGCGTCGTTCGACAGGAGCAATTCGGCTTCCGGAGAGAGCACTCCACTACTCAGCAGTTGTTGCGAGTCACAAATGCGGTAGTGGATGCCTTCAACAAGAGACAATCCACCACTGCGGTCTTCCTCGACGTCAGTAAGGCCTTCGACCGTGTCTGGCATCCCGGACTCCTTTACCAATTGGCCACCAGCCCCTTCCTCCTCCCATCGTATTCCTCCTCAGGTCCTACCTTTCCGACAGAAACTTTACGGTTTCTGTCGAAGGCCACCTTTCCTCCTCCAGGCCGATCTCTGCCGGCGTGCCGCAGGGATCTGTACTGGGTCCCCTCCTTTACCTCCTGTTCACAAACGATATTCCTCTCCTACCTGGCGTATCCCTGTCATTGTATGCGGATGACGTCATGTTCTTTTGCAGCTCCTGGAGCGTACCTAAAACCTGCAGGACCATCCAAATGCAACTGGACGCCCTATCGCCATGGCTCCGTAAATGGAGAACAGTGGTCAACGCAGCAAAATCTGAAGCCATTTGCTTCACCAGGAAAAAGCGACCACAGACCCGAGCCATCACCCTCGATGGGGAGTCCATTGCATGGAGGTCCTTAGTCAAGTACCTTGGCGTCGTCCTCGTTCCCCCACCATGTAAACTCCGTCCTACCCAAAGGGATAGCAATCCGCTATAAACTATCCCCCCTCCTGTCCCGCCAGAGTCCTCTACCTCTCAAAGTCAAATACCTCATCTACCTCATGCTCATCCGCCCTGTCATAACCTACGCCGCACCAGTCTGGTGGCCTCTTTGCACCAAAACTTCGAGGCAACGTCTTGAAGCCTTCCAGGCACGATCGCTGAGGTTCATCTCCAACTCCCCCTTCTTTCTCACAAATCTAAATATCCGTCATTCCTTTCACGCTTCCACCCTATCAGATTTCGTCCGTTCTCTCTCCTCAAAGCTCTTCGGCACTGCCGAAAGTTCCAGCTACCCTCATATCTGGAACATCAGCGATATGTCTGGACCCCCTCCCATCTTCCGCCCCCGTCCCAGAATCCTTCTAGACCCTCCATAACAACAATCCTAAACGCACTATCACCTCCACCTAACTCAACTTCTTTATGTTAAATATTACACATTACTACACTATATGTCGCAACACCTTCTCTACACACATGTAAACACATGTGCAAAAATTATTGTCATGTATAAAAAAAAAAAAAAAAAAAAAAAAGAAAAGAAATTCAGTCAGCCCAGTCCCACATAAATAATAAACGTTGTCCCCCAGCATTAAAACCTGATCCGTCCCACCCACTATAACGTCTTGCCTTTCAGAAACCTCTCCTCAGATCCAGCCCGAACCAAAAAGCCCTGTTCCCACATTCCTACCCGCATCCATTGTCGCGTGACAGACGCTGCATAACCTCGGGGGCCACTAAACCCCCTCCTTCTCTGACTGACTGACTACTTTCACCCTAGTTGTAAGTTAGAGTTTGTAGTAGTAACACTCACTGATGATGATGACTTGGTAATTGAAACGCGTATGAGTAAATAAATGATTAATTTGTGAGTTTTGTGTATGTTTTTATTTGTTTCTAACATAACCTCACAAGCTAATCTCAAAGAATATTTGTTTAAGTGAAAATAGGTCAACCTAGCCAGGTGCCCAGGTGCCTATTTACCCTGTGTAGCGTAGTGCTTTATACTAACCCAATACAGTATCGCAGTGTATGAATGGTGTACCTTAGTGAATATAGGTCAACCTAGCTGGGTGCGTATTTATCCTGTTATATAGAAGACTTAAGGTTCATTTGGCCAGTTTAAATCCTTAGTTAAATCTACTCGTAAATGGAGCCATGTACATGAGTTGTGAGCTTGTCGTATCATAGATATTAACGCAAGAGAAGAATATGAGAATAAATAGACTAGTTGTACTTGAAATTGTGGAGAGTTGCTGATCGTTTAGTAGCCGCTTTGCCGATTGTTGGTTTCATCCAAGCACACTCTTAAGTGATCAGTGTTTTATTTCCGTATTATGTTAAGTGTGTATAGCATTAAAGGCTGTGGAAGTATTTAGAAAATTATTTAAAGACCATAAAACTTGTAATTCACTACATGATGTTTATTTTAGTTTGCAAAAGCAAAGAAACAATGAGACCACATCAAGCACTTCAAATTTCACCCCTATAGAGTGGACGACCCATTTTATGAGGTTTCATTATTGATATTCGAATAACAAAGTTTCTGTCAATATCTGCGCAATCGATTCTAATACTTCCGATATGCGTAATGATAGGTTCATCACGGTTATCTAAATTTTCTCCGAACTTTCCCTCTCTCTTTCGCTTTGTCTCTACATACGTTACTTTCACGGTAGTCACCTGCCATCTAATACCTTCTACCAACTGTATGTTCTGTTCACAGCTTATTACTCTGTATCTGTGATCAAACAGTTTCTCCTTGAATAGTTTAAAAAAAGAGAATAGAAACATGGCACCCTTGTACTGTCATACAAACTGCCCCTCCCCTGGCCTCGTATTCTCATCCCCTTTATGGGAATGGAAAAGTAAGGAAAGCGGACTAAATTTGGAAGTCTTACTGATTTGAGGGCTACTTCGATAATAGCGACACTAGGGCCTAGTGCCTAAAATTAAGGCAAAGCGATTGGCTTTTATTATCATTCTGTATCTGTTCAGTGTTATTTCAGTAATATATTGGTCAATTTCCATTCCTTAATTTCTGATTGTATGCTTCACCAACTAGTCTACATCCACCATTTCTGATTGTGGGTCTACATCCACCATTTCCTTCACGAACCAGACTACATTTAATATTCAACATTTCCGATTGTATCCTTCATGTATCAGTTTACATCCACTATTGGCGATGTAGTTTCATTCAGCAGTCTACATCCACGTAATTTCTTAAAATTAAAGTTGCTTGTTGTAATCATCTTGAATTCACTGATTAAGCTATATGTAATTATTGTGTAACTAAGTGAATACTTTAGAACTTACGTGCTGACGCGTTTCGAAACAATCTTATGCAATAATTACCTAACTTTTAGTTATTGCATTTTAATTATAGAAATAATTACTTATAGTTTTGAAGTTGATTGTTTGTAAACTTGCTTGAGGTCTACTTTATAGCTCAATTATAACTCAACATCAACTTATTTAGTTCACTTGTAAACACATTTTTCCCTTCGAGTCTACTTTTGGTATTACTAGTTATTTTCATTTCTCATGCTACTAGGAGCAGATAATCAACTCTGGATTGACTCGTGTGCATCCTGAAGTAAATCTGTTTTTCCTGTCCGAGAAATAAAATGTAAATTATATTATTTACCATTGAGATTTATATTTTACGCCCCATTTATATTTTTTGTGAGTATTCGGAAACACTTTTCTGATTTACACCCTGAATCGTCGTGTTTTTTTTTGGTATGCAGATAGGACAACAGATACGTAACCGAAGAAGTAACGTTACTAAGAACTAAAAAAAATTATATTTCAAATTTTTAGAGGTAATTTAATAAAAAGAGATTTTTTCAGTTAGATTAGCTGAAAACTCCAGTCAAGTTATTAATTGGTTGGGATTTAAAAGGGGTAAGGTAATTAATCTAAAATTAGATTCTTCATAAACTTTAGTGGATGTTAATAATAACTGGTAATTACAATAAAACTATTTAATTAATTCAAACTGCTCCTCGTTCCGCTATGAGCCAATCGATAAAGCTTTTCTACAGGTTTTGTAGAATTACTTACGTTTGGTTTTATTTCATTTCAGGGCTCATACGGTCTGGTGAAACTTGCTTACAACGAAGAAGATGATACCCATTATGTAAGTATCTTTATTAATATTAAAGTTACCTGAGATTTACTTTTATTTAAGGAGAAGAGCAATAATATTCATACGCATGAGAACTATTAGATCCGTCTACATGCTGGCAGATGTTTATGACTTGAGGATCTTTATCTTTTTCCCACCATTTTAGGTATCACCTTTATCTGACAAAATCGTCACATTTCGGGTACCTTATCGTACACTCTTTATCGATTTTTCATCTTGTATAATCATATCACTCACAGAGGATATGCCCCTCGCAAGACCTTTGTCACTCCCCTACCCTTATTGGCGTCGTCTTTTTCCGATAGCAGAATCTTGGTACTGTCTGGGCAGTCATCAATCTCCCCCTTTTGTTGACGTGTGTTACTTGATCTAGCAGAATCCTCTTACTTGTAAAAAACTTTAAAAAATCTATCCCCCTTGTATGCGTTTCTTGTATATCCTATAGAATCCGGTACCATAGTAGAATCATCGACGTCATAGTTTTCCTACTCTTTAAGCTTTTTCATCATATTGTAGAAACCGTCTCTTGCAAGAACTTGACACAAGCAGACGTTATCATCTTTTACACATTCCTATCCCTCGCAGCACCGTTCTCATTCTCTTACTCTTGATGGCGTCGCTTCTTTCTGTAGAAAAATACTGTTACCAGCAGGATTGTAGTCAATCTCCCACTCTTGTGGTGTTGGTTTCTTCATCTAGAAGTATTGTTGAAAGATGCAGAGACGTTATAGCTCTCCCATTCTTAAGTCGTCACATCGTCATTTCCTGGAAGAATCTTATCTCTTGCGAGAACTTAATTATTCGTCCAAGTTTGTAGATATTATCGTCTTCTTGTTACAGATGCTTACCTCGTAAAAACCTTATTACTTTCTACCCTGTAGACACTTTCTTCTTCATCTGGCAGTTCTGGCATTTCCAGTAATCCGACAGTATCCCACCCCTATATCTGGCAGATTAGTGAGAGTTTACTGTATATTCATCTTCTTTTTTAACCTATCAATACTGTTATTTGGATCCTTTCTATTACTTGTCTACCCCGAAACCCAGATATTTACCTTTGTCGCCTAATTTTGTCGTAGTCCTCTTTTATCTTTCAATTACATCCATGAGTGATTAGAACCTTGCGATTAAGGTATGCAGCCCGATACCCTGAATCTGTTTACAGTCCCTTTCTGTCCTTCGAAGTCTATGGTAAGTCCCCTTTTAACTAAAAGAAAATAACAAGAATTGCAATTTTAAAACCATCACTATAAAGTTTTAAAGTCGTTGTGTTAAGTTTCATTTTACATAAAAGCTTATCCAATCAGAATGTTGGGTTTGAGGTTAAAAACATATAATCTTAAAAGTATCATAACCTCGAGTTATCTATGGATCATTTTAATTTAATAAACATACAACAAAATACATAAATTTCCAATAGGACTAAATGAAGAGTGTTTCAGAGATCAGGGTGAGTCTATCAATGATTAGAAATTTACTTCACAGCAAGTAAGGAATTTTTTAAATTTAATTAATTTTTTATGAAGTTTACTTCTAATAGCCGACGATGACGACTTGGTCACCTAACTTCATTTCATTTTAAAAATTATTAGTTGTAAATTTCTGGTAACGTTAAAATTAAATAGTTACCTAGCCTCATTACTTTAATAGTGTTAGAAAACAAACAAATGCTTTTTTTAAGTGTAGGTTTTGGAGGTCAAAAAATCAATTATTTAACTAAGATAATGTTCAAGCAAGGCAATGTTATATAGGTAGTAACATTTATAATTACATTAAATGTCTGACGCTTAATTTTTATATGACTGAGAATTTGCTGAAATCCAAACGTAATTGTTTTACACAATAAAAGGCTCACGGAGACACTGATTCAATTAACAAATATAATAACATTATATGTATTTGCATGTCTGAACACTGCTATATCTAGGTCAAACCCAACTCTCCTTTATCTGTGAGAGAACATTTATTAACAAGAAATATTTTATTATTAATAAGAGGAGGCCACCATTGGTTTCCTTTGTTCTCTAAATTAAAATTAAAGCCGTCACGTAGTAATATCTGATTCTACTTGTAAATTAATTAAATTGTATATTTAATTTTAATAACATGGATTCGAAACTGCAGTTTCATACATTTTGCTCCCTCATCTGTTTGTTTATGCATCTCTTCTCTTTCTCTTTCAATAACATTTTTTTCATTTTACCGACATTTCTGTTGGAACGATACTGTGTTTGAAAAGAAAACAAATACATTTTTATAAACGAAAATATATTTAGAGAAAATATATAAAGAGAAACCGCTAAGACATCGAACATCTAATAGTTCAAACAGTTATTAAATCACATGACGATTTTGTAATGATACCATGCAAATAAAGACAGTAAAATAAATATACTAGTTTATAAGTTTTATGAAAATACTATGTAAGATAGATTATAAAAATCATTATCAATCCTAATCGTTATCAAAGACAGGTGTAGATTTATAGATTCAACGATTCACCTCAGGATTTGTAACACATACACAAGTTAACATGTATAAGGTGTGTGTGAGACCGCGCATGATTTCACTACATGCGTGTATGTGTGAGGTTTGTGTGCGTGCGCGCTTGTGTGTGTGTGTGTGTGTGTGTGTACGTGTGTGTGTGTGTGTGTGTGTGTGTGTGTGTGTGTGTGTGTGTGTGTGTGTGTGTGTGTGTGTGTGTGCGTGTGTATGTGTGTGTGCGTGTGTATGTGTGTATGTGCGTGTGTATGTGTGTGTGTGTGCACGCGCGCGCGCGTGTCTGTGTGTGAATGTGTGTGTGTGTAAGTATCTGGTGCTACTTCTTATTGCTAGTATCAAGTATAAAACTATACCAGTGGCAGGGCGTAGTATCATTGCACGAGTGTTTATTTTAACCACAAAATATGATTACATAAATGTGTACAGATTATTCTAAATCTTCATTAAACTTGAAAACCTCATATTTTTGGTATTATAAAATTTGAAATGAATTTTTTCCATACGGTACAAATGCCTTAGCATTCAAATATGAACTCTAATTACGCTTTTCATAGTCATTATATAAGATATACGATTCAATGTTCTTTCTTGTCACGTGAGAATGGTAACACTATTTGACATGTTCCTCCACTGTTCAGGAGGGATTTTTTTATTCATATTTAACTACATTTGATTTTTTTGTAATACAGGATGAATATAATAAAATAGGTTTCAATACTAGGTTCAATAGATATTCGAGGTATATATCGCACTTTTCTCTCGGAAACAGTTTCATGAATATTGTATAACACAAAGCTAACACTGGAATCTCATGGGTTTGCATTATTAATGCATATGCTTTAATTAAGGTAGAATTATTCACCAACGTATTACACTTTATTTCTGATTATTAAAACTAAACAACGTGTTACAGATGTGTATGACTGTGTGTGTGTGTGTGTGTGTGTTTGTTTGTTTTTGTTTACATAGGAGCTTTGTCAGATTTATTTCTATATTTAGGCTCTTTTCTAGAGTGTATGAGATTCCCGTTTTCCTACCACAGTATTATATGATTTATACTCTATCAACAACCTAATCTTAAAATATTAATTGAACCCAGTTTTAAATATTATTATTGAATAAAATAAATCAATAGTTCATTATAACAGCTTATATTATCATTACTAATAATAATTATTCTCATAGGATAATAATAATTCTTCTTATTAAACGAAGAGTTGTTTGAAACAATTGATAAGTAATATTAATAATAGATTTTAAATACTGAACAGTTCAACAAATCAGATGTTACTTTCAAACGAATTTATTATTCATCCCTATATAACCAACATAAAAGATAAAGGTAGTCCAAAAAATAAACAAACATCGAGTTGTATGATATTGACTGGATGTGTGCGCATTAAAAGAGTTGGACCGTGCTAATAATCAAGTCAATAGAAAATAGGATTAGGTAGACACCGTTCTCGACAATAAAACAAACATCGAGTTGTATAATATTGACTGGATCTGTGAGCATTAAAAGAGTTGGACCGTGCAAATAATCAAGTCAATAGAAAATAGGATTAGGTAGACACCGTTCTCGACAATAAAACAAACATCGAGTTGTATAATATTGACTGGATCTGTGCGCATTAAAAGAGTTGGACCGTGCTAACAATCCAGTCAGTACAAAATAGGATTAAGTAGACACCGTTCTCGACAATAAAACAAACATCGAGTTGTATAATATTGACTGATCTGTGAGCATTAAAAGAGTTGGACCGTGCTAATAATCCAGTCAGTACAAAATAGGATTAAGTAGACACCGTTGTCGACAATAAAACAAACATCGAGTTGTATAATATTGACTGGATCTGTGAGCATTAAAAGAGTTGGACCGTGCTAATTATCCAGTCAGTACAAAATAGTATTAAGTAGACACCGTTCTCGACAATAAAACACACATCGAGTTGTATACCATTGACTGGATCTGTGAGCATTAAAAGAGTTGGACCGTGCTAATAAACCAGTCAATACAAAATAGGATTATTAGACACCGTTCTCGACAATAAAAGAAACATCGAGTTGCATAATATTAACTGGATCTGTGAGCATTAAAAGAACTGGACCGTGCTAATAACCCAGTCAATACAAAATAGGATTATTAGACACCGTTCTCGACAATAACACAAATATCGAGTTGTATAATCTTGTCTGGATCTGTGAGAATTAAAAGAACTGGACCGTGCTAATAATCCAGTCAATACAAAATTGGATTATTAGACACCGTTCTCGACAACAACACAAACATCGAGTTGTATAATATTGACTCGATCTGTGAGCATTAAAAGAACTGGACTGTGCTAATAATCCAGTCAATACAAAATAGGATTATTAGACACCGTTCTCGACAATAAAACAAACATCGAGTTGTATAATATTGACTGGATCTGTGAGCATTAAAAGAACTGGACCGTGCTTATAATCCAGTCAGTACAAAATAGGATTAAGTAGACACCTTTCTCGACAATAAAACAAACATCGAGTTGTATGATATTGACTGGATCTGTGAACATTAAAAGAGTTGGACCGTGCTAATAATCCAGTCAGTACAAAATAGGATTATTAGACACAGTTCTCGACAATAAAACAAACATCGAGTTGTATAATATTGACTGGATCTGTGAGCATTAAAAGAGTTGGGCCATGCTAATAATCCAGTCAATACAAAATAGGATTATTAGACACCGATCTCGACAATAAAACAAACATCGAGTTGTATAATATTGAATGGATCTGTGGGCATTAAAAGAACTGGACCGTGCTAATAATCCAGTCAATACAAAATAGGATTATTAGACACCGTTCTCGACAATAAAACAAACATCGAGTTTTATGATATTGAATGGATCTGTGAGCATTAAAAGAACTGGACTGTGCTAATAATCCAGTCAGTACAAAATAGGATTAAGTAGACACCTTTCTCGACAATAAAACAAACATCGAGTTGTATGATATTGACTGGATCTGTGAGCATTAAAAGAGTTGGACCGTGTTATTAATCCAGTCAGTACAAAATAGGATTAAGTAGACACCGTTCTCGACATTAAAACAAACATCGAGTTGTATACCATTGACTGGATCTGCGAGCATTAAAAGAGTTGGACCGTGCTAATAATCCAGTCAATACAAAATAGGATTAAGTAGACACCGTTCTCGACAATAAAACAGACATCGAGTTGTATAATATTGACTGGATCTGTGAGCATTAAGAGAGTTGGACCGTGCTAATAATTCAGTCAGTACAAAATAGGATTAAGTAGACACCGTTCTCGACAATAAAACAAATATCGAGTTGTTTAATATTGACTGATGTGAGCATTAAAAGAGTTGGACCGTGCTAATAATACAGTCAATACAAAATAGGATTATTAGACACCGTTCTCGACAATAAAACAAACATCGAGTTGTATAATATTGACTGGATCTGAGAGCATTAAAAGAGTTGGGCCGTGCTAATAATCCAGTCAGTACAAAATAGGATTATTAGACACCGTTCTCTACAATAAAACAAACATCGAGTTGTATAATATTGACTGGATCTGTGAGCATTAAAAGAGTTGGACCGTGCTAATAATCCAGTCAGTACAAAATAGGATTATTAGACACCGTTCTCTACAATAAAACAAACATCGAGTTGTATAATATTGACTGGATCCGTGAGCATTAAAAGAGTTGGACCGTGCATAATCCAGTCAGTACAAAATAGGATTAAGGAGACACCGTTCTCGACAATAAAAAAAACATCGAGTTGTATAATACTGACTGGAACTGTGAGCATTAAAAGAGTTGGACCGTGCTAATAATCCAGTCAGTACAAAATAGGATTAAGTAGACACCGTTCTCGACAATAAAACAAACATCGAGTTGTATAATATTGACTGGATCCGTGAGCATTAAAAGAGTTGGACCGTGCATAATCCAGTCAGTACAAAATAGGATTAAGGAGACACCGTTCTCGACAATAAAACAAACATCGAGTTGTATAATATTGACTGGATCTGTGAGCATTAAAAGAGATGGACCGTGCATAATCCCGTCAGTACAAAATAGGATTAAGTAGTCACCGTTCTCGACAATAAAACAAACATCGAGTTGTATAATATTGACTGGATCTGTGAGCATTAAAAGAGTTGGGCCGTACTAATAATCCAATCAATACAAAATATGATTAAGTAGACACCGTTCTCGACAATAAATCAAACATCGAGTTGTATAATATTGACTGAAGCTTTGAGCATCAAATTGTTGGACCGTGCTAATAATCCAGTCAGTACAAAACAGGATTAGGTAGACATCGTTCTCGACAATAAAACAAACATCGAGTTGTATAATATTGACTGGATCTGTGAACATTAAAAGAGTTGGACCGTGCTAATAATCCAGTCAGTACAAAATAGGATTAAGTAGACACCGTTCTTGACAGTAAAACAAACATCGAGTTGTATAACATTGACTGGATCTGTGAGCATTAAAAGAGTTGGACCGTGCTAATAATCCAGTCAGTACAAAATAGGATTAAGTAGACACCGTTCTCGACAATAAAACAAACATCGAGTTGTTTAATATTGACTGGATCTGTGAGCATTAAAAGAGTTGGACCGTGCTAATAATACAGTCAATACAAAATAGGATTATTAGACACCGTTCTCGACAATAAAACAAACATCGAGTTGCATAATATTAACTGGATCTGTGAGCATTAAAAGAACTGGACCGTGCTAATAATACAGTCAATACAAAATAGGATTTTTAGACACCGTTCTCGACAATAAAACAAACATCGAGTTGTATAATATTGAATGGATCTGTGAGCATTAAAAGAACTGGACTGTGCTAATAATCCAGTCAGTACAAAATAGGATTAAGTAGACACCTTTCTCGACAATAAAACAAACATCGAGTTGTATGATATTGACTGGATCTGTGAGCATTAAAAGAGTTGGACCGTGCTAATAATTCAGTCAGTACAAAATAGGATTAAGTAGACACCGTTCTCGACAATAAAACAAACATCGAGTTGTTTAATATTGACTGGATCTGTGAGCATTAAAAGAGTTGGACCGTGCTAATAATACAGTCAATACAAAATAGGATTAAGTAGACACCGTTCTCGACAATAAAACAAACATCGAGTTGCATAATATTAACTGCATCTGTGAGCATTAAAAGAACTGGACCGTGCTAATAATCCAGTCAATACAAAATAGGATTTTTAGACACCGTTCTCGACAATAAAACAAACATCGAGTTGTATAATATTGAATGGATCTGTGAGCATTAAAAGAACTGGACTGTGCTAATAATCCAGTCAGTACAAAATAGGATTAAGTAGACACCTTTCTCGACAATAAAACAAACATCGAGTTGTTTAATATTGACTGATGTGAGCATTAAAAGAGTTGGACCGTGCTAATAATACAGTCAATACAAAATAGGATTATTAGACACCGTTCTCGACAATAAAACAAACATCGAGTTGTATAATATTGACTGGATCTGTGAGCATTAAAAGAACTGGACCGTGCTAATAATCCAGTCAATACAAAATAGGATTATTAGACACCGTTCTCGACAATAAAACAAACATCGAGTTGTATAATATTGACTGGATCTGTGAGCATTAAAAGAGTTGGGCCGTGCTAATAATCCAGTCAGTACAAAATAGGATTATTAGACACCGTTCTCTACAATAAAACAAACATTGAGTTGTATAATATTGACTGGATCTGTGAGCATTAAAAGAGTTGGACCGTGCTAATAATCCAGTCAGTACAAAATAGGATTAAGTTGACACCGTTCTCGACAATAAAACAAACATCGAGTTGTATAATATTGACTGGATCCGTGAGCATTAAAAGAGTTGGACCGTGCATAATCCAGTCAGTACAAAATAGGATTAAGGAGACACCGTTCTCGACAATAAAACAAACATCGAGTTGTATAATATTGACTGGAACTGTGAGCATTAAAAGAGTTGGACCGTGCTAATAATCCAGTCAGTACAAAATAGGATTAAGTAGACACCGTTCTCGACAATAAAACAAACATCGAGTTGTATAATATTGACTGGATCCGTGAGCATTAAAAGAGTTGGACCGTGCATAATCCAGTCAGTACAAAATAGGATTAAGGAGACACCGTTCTCGACAATAAAACAAACATCGAGTTGTATAATATTGACTGGATCTGTGAGCATTAAAAGAGATGAACCGTGCATAATCCCGTCAGTACAAAATAGGATTAAGTAGTCACCGTTCTCGACAATAAAACAAACATCGAGTTGTATAATATTGACTGGATCTGTGAGCATTAAAAGAGTTGGGCCGTACTAATAATCAAATCAATACAAAATAGGATTAAGTAGACACCGTTCTCGACAATAAATCAAACATCGAGTTGTATAATATTGACTGAAGCTTTGAGCATCAAATTGTTGGACCGTGCTAATAATCCAGTCAGTACAAAACAGGATTAGGTAGACATCGTTCTCGACAATAAAACAAACATCGAGTTGTATAATATTGACTGGATCTGTGAACATTAAAAGAGTTGGACCGTGCTAATAATCCAGTCAGTACAAAAGAGGATTAAGTAGACACCGTTCTTGAGAGTAAAACAAACATCGAGTTGTATAACATTGACTGGATCTGTGAGCATTAAATGAGTTGGACCGTGCTAATAATCCAGTCAGTACAAAATAGGATTAAGTAGACACCGTTCTCGACAGTAAAACAAACATCGAGTTGTATAACATTGACTGGATCTGTGAGCATTAAAAGAGTTGGACCGTGCTAATAATCCAGTCAGTACAAAATAGGATTAAGTAGACACTGTTCTGGACAATAAAACAAACATCTAGTTGTATAACATGACTGGTTCTGTGAGCATTAAAAGAGTTGGACCGTGCTAATAATCCAGTCAGTACAAAATAGGATTATTAGACACCGTTCTCGACAATAAAACAAACATCGAGTTTTATAATATTGACTGGATCCGTGAGCATTAAAAAAGTTGGACCGTGCTAATAATCCAGTCAGTACAAAATAGGATTAAGTAGACACCGTTCTCGACAATAAAACAAACATCGAGTTGTATAATATTGACTGGATCTGTGAGCATTAAAAGAGTTGGGCCGTGCTAATAATCCAGTCAGTACAAAATAGGATTATTAGACACCGTTCTCGACAATAAAACAAACATCGAGTTGTATAATATTGACTGGATCTGTGAACATTAAAAGAGTTGGACCGCGCTAATAATCCAGTCAGTACAAAATAGGATTAAGTAGACACCGTTCTGGACAATAAAACAAACATCGAGTTGTATAACATGACTGGATCTGTGAGCAATTAAAGAGTTGGACCGTGCTAATAATCCAGTCAGTACAAAATAGGATTAAGTAGACACCGTTCTCGACAATAAAAGAAACATCTAGTTGTATAATATTAACTGGATCTGTGAGCATTAAAGGAGTTGGGCCGTGCTAATAATCCAGTCAGTACAAAATAGGATTATTAGACACCGTTCTCGACAATAAAACAAACATCGAGTTGTATAATATTGACTGGATCTGTGAGCATTAAAAGAGGATGACCGTGCTAATAATCCAGTCAATACAAAATAGGATTATTAGACACCGTTCTCGACAATAAAACAAACATCGAGTTGCATAATATTAACTGGATCTGTGAGCTTTAAAAGAACTGGACCGTGCTAATAATCCAGTCAATACAAAATAGAATTATTAGACACCGTTCTCGACAATAAAACAAACATCGAGTTGTATAATATTGTCTGGATCTGTGAGCATTAAAAGAGTTGGGCCGTGCTAATAATCCAGTCAGTACAAAATAGGATTATTAGACACCGTTCTCTACAATAAAACAAACATCGAGTTGTATAATATTGACTGGATCTGTGAGCATTAAAAGAACTGGACCGTGCTAATAATCCAGTCAATACAAAATAGGATTATTAGACACCGTTCTCGACAATAAAACAAACATCGAGTTGTATAATATTGACTGGATCTGTGAGCATTAAAAGAGTTGGGCCGTGCTAATAATCCAGTCAGTACAAAATAGGATTATTAGACACCGTTCTCTACAACAAAACAAACATCGAGTTGTATAATATTGACTGGATCTGTGAGCATTAAAAGAGTTGGACCGTGCTAATAATCCAGTCAGTACAAAATAGGATTAAGTTGACACCGTTCTCGACAATAAAACAAACATCGAGTTGTATAATATTGACTGGATCCGTGAGCATTAAAAGAGTTGGCCCGTGCATAATCCAGTCAGTACAAAATAGGATTAAGGAGACACCGTTCTCGACAATAAAACAAACATCGAGTTGTATAATATTGACTGGAACTGTGAGCATTAAAAGAGTTGGACCGTGCTAATAATCCAGTCAGTACAAAATAGGATTAAGTAGACACCGTTCTCGGCAATAAAACAAACATCGAGTTGTATAATAGTGACTGGATCTGTGAGCATTAAAAGAGTTGGGCCGTGCTAATAATCCAATCAATACAAAATAGGATTAAGTAGACACCGTTGTCGACAATAAAACAAACATCGAGTTGTATAATATTGACTGGATTTGTGAGCATTAAAAGAGTTGGACCGTGCTAATTATCCAGTCAGTACAAAATAGTATTAAGTAGACACCGTTCTCGACAATAAAACAAACATCGAGTTGTATACCATTGACTGGATCTGTGAGCATTAAAAGAGTTGGACCGTGCTAATAATCCAGTCAATACAAAATAGGATTATTACACACCGTTCTCGACAATAAAAGAAACATCGAGTTGCATAATATTAACTGGATCTGTGAGCATTAAAAGAACTGGACCGTGCTAATAATCCAGTCAATACAAAATAGGATTATTAGACACCGTTCTCGACAATAACACAAACATCGAGTTGTATAATATTGTCTGGATCTGTGAGCATTAAAAGAACTGGACCGTGCTAATAATCCAGTCAATACAAAATAGGATTATTAGACACCGTTCTCGACAATAACACAAACATCGAGTTGTATAATATTGACTGGATCTGTGAGCATTATTAGAACTGGACTGTGCTAATAATCCAGTCAATACAAAATAGGATTATTAGACACCGTTCTCGACAATAAAACAAACATCGAGTTGTATAATATTGACTGGATCTGTGAGCATTAAAAGAACTGGACCGTGCTTATAATCCAGTCAGTACAAAATAGGATTAAGTAGAAACCTTTCTCGACAATAAAACAAACATCGAGTTATATGATATTGACTGGATCTGTGAACATTAAAAGAGTTGGACCGTGCTAATAATCCAGTCAGTACAAAATAGGATTATTAGACACAGTTCTCGACAATAAAACAAACATCGAGTTGTATAATATTGACTGGATCTGTGAGCATTAAAAGAGTTGGGCCGTGCTAATAATCCAGTCAATACAAAATAGGATTATTAGACACCGATCTCGACAATAAAACAAACATCGAGTTGTATAATATTGAATGGATCTGTGAGCATTAAAAGAACTGGACTGTGCTAATAATTAAGTCAGTACAAAATAGGATTAAGTAGACACCTTGCTCGACAATAAAACAAACATCGAGTTGTATGATATTGACTGGATCTGTGAGCATTAAAAGAGTTGGACCATGCTAATAATCCAGTCAGTACAAAATAGGATTAAGTTGACACCGTTCTCGACAATAAAACAAACATCGAGTTGTATAATATTGACTGGATCCGTGAGCATTAAAAGAGTTGGACCGTGCATAATCCAGTCAGTACAAAATAGGATTAAGGAGACACCGTTCTCGACAATAAAAAAAACATCGAGTTGTATAATACTGACTGGAACTGTGAGCATTAAAAGAGTTGGACCGTGCTAATAATCCAGTCAGTACAAAATAGGATTAAGTAGACACCGTTCTCGACAATAAAACAAACATCGAGTTGTATAATATTGACTGGATCCGTGAGCATTAAAAGAGTTGGACCGTGCATAATCCAGTCAGTACAAAATAGGATTAAGGAGACACCGTTCTCGACAATAAAACAAACATCGAGTTGTATAATATTGACTGGATCTGTGAGCATTAAAAGAGATGGACCGTGCATAATCCCGTCAGTACAAAATAGGATTAAGTAGTCACCGTTCTCGACAATAAAACAAACATCGAGTTGTATAATATTGACTGGATCTGTGAGCATTAAAAGAGTTGGGCCGTACTAATAATCCAATCAATACAAAATATGATTAAGTAGACACCGTTCTCGACAATAAATCATACATCGAGTTGTATAATATTGACTGAAGCTTTGAGCATCAAATTGTTGGACCGTGCTAATAATCCAGTCAGTACAAAACAGGATTAGGTAGACATCGTTCTCGACAATAAAACAAACATCGAGTTGTATAATATTGACTGGATCTGTGAACATTAAAAGAGTTGGACCGTGCTAATAATCCAGTCAGTACAAAATAGGATTAAGTAGACACCGTTCTTGACAGTAAAACAAACATCGAGTTGTATAACATTGACTGGATCTGTGAGCATTAAAAGAGTTGGACCGTGCTAATAATCCAGTCAGTACAAAATAGGATTAAGTAGACACCGTTCTCGACAATAAAACAAACATCGAGTTGTTTAATATTGACTGGATCTGTGAGCATTAAAAGAGTTGGACCGTGCTAATAATACAGTCAATACAAAATAGGATTATTAGACACCGTTCTCGACAATAAAACAAACATCGAGTTGCATAATATTAACTGGATCTGTGAGCATTAAAAGAACTGGACCGTGCTAATAATCCAGTCAATACAAAATAGGATTTTTAGACACCGTTCTCGACAATAAAACAAACATCGAGTTGTATAATATTGAATGGATCTGTGAGCATTAAAAGAACTGGACTGTGCTAATAATCCAGTCAGTACAAAATAGGATTAAGTAGACACCTTTCTCGACAATAAAACAAACATCGAGTTGTATGATATTGACTGGATCTGTGAGCATTAAAAGAGTTGGACCGTGTTATTAATCCAGTCAGTACAAAATAGGATTAAGTAGACACCGTTCTCGACATTAAAACAAACATCGAGTTGTATACCATTGACTGGATCTGCGAGCGTTAAAAGAGTTGGACCGTGCTAATAATCCAGTCAATACAAAATAGGATTAAGTAGACACCGTTCTCGACAATAAAACAGACATCGAGTTGTATAATATTGACTGGATCTGTGAGCATTAAGAGAGTTGGACCGTGCTAATAATTCAGTCAGTACAAAATAGGATTAAGTAGACACCGTTCTCGACAATAAAACAAACATCGAGTTGTTTAATATTGACTGATGTGAGCATTAAAAAAGTTGGACCGTGCTAATAATTCAGTCAGTACAAAATAGGATTAAGTAGACACCGTTCTCGACAATAAAACAAACATCGAGTTGTTTAATATTGACTGGATCTGTGAGCATTAAAAGAGTTGGACCGTGCTAATAATACAGTCAATACAAAATAGGATTAAGTAGACACCGTTCTCGACAATAAAACAAACATCGAGTTGCATAATATTAACTGGATCTGTGAGCATTAAAAGAACTGGACCGTGCTAATAATCCAGTCAATACAAAATAGGATTTTTAGACACCGTTCTCGACAATAAAACAAACATCGAGTTGTATAATATTGAATGGATCTGTGAGCATTAAAAGAACTGGACTGTGCTAATAATCCAGTCAGTACAAAATAGGATTAAGTAGACACCTTTCTCGACAATAAAACAAACATCGAGTTGTATACCATTGACTGGATCTGCGAGCATTAAAAGAGTTGGACCGTGCTAATAATCCAGTCAATACAAAATAGGATTAAGTAGACACCGTTCTCGACAATAAAACAGACATCGAGTTGTATAATATTGACTGGATCTGTGAGCATTAAGAGAGTTGGACCGTGCTAATAATTCAGTCAGTACAAAATAGGATTAAGTAGACACCGTTCTCGACAATAAAACAAACATCGAGTTGTTTAATATTGACTGATGTGAGCATTAAAAGAGTTGGACCGTGCTAATAATACAGTCAATACAAAATAGGATTATTAGACACCGTTCTCGACAATAAAACAAACATCGAGTTGTATAATTTTGACTGGATCTGTGAGCATTAAAAGAGTTGGACCGTGCTAATAATCCAGTCAGTACAAAATAGGATTATTAGACACCGTTCTCTACAATAAAACAAACATCGAGTTGTATAATATTGACTGGATCTGTGAGCATTAAAAGAACTGGACCATGCTAATAATCCAGTCAATACAAAATAGGATTATTAGACACCGTTCTCGACAATAAAACAAACATCGAGTTGTATAATATTGACTTGATCTGTGAGCATTAAAAGAGTTGGGCCGTGCTAATAATCCAGTCAGTACAAAATAGGATTATTAGACACCGTTCTCTACAATAAAACAAACATCGAGTTGTATAATATTGACTGGATCTGTGAGCATTAAAAGAGTTGGACCGTGCTAATAATCCAGTCAGTACAAAATAGGATTAAGTTGACACCGTTCTCGACAATAAAACAAACATCGAGTTGTATAATATTGACTGGATCCGTGAGCATTAAAAGAGTTGGACCGTGCATAATCCAGTCAGTACAATATAGGATTAAGGAGACACCGTTCTCGACAATAAAACAAACATCGAGTTGTATAATATTGACTGGAACTGTGAGCATTAAAAGAGTTGGACCGTGCTAATAATCCAGTCAGTACAAAATAGGATTAAGTAGACACCGTTCTCGACAATAAAACAAACATCGAGTTGTATAATATTGACTGGATCCGTGAGCATTAAAAGAGTTGGACCGTGCATAATCCAGTCAGTACAAAATAGGATTAAGGAGACACCGTTCTCGACAATAAAACAAACATCGAGTTGTATAATATTGACTGGATCTGTGAGCATTAAAAGAGATGAACCGTGCATAATCCCGTCAGTACAAAATAGGATTAAGTAGACACCGTTCTCGACAATAAAACAAACATCGAGTTGTATAATATTGACTGGATCTGTGAGCATTAAAAGAGTTGGGCCGTACTAATAATCCAATCAATACAAAATAGGATTAAGTAGACACCGTTCTCGACAATAAATCAAACATCGAGTTGTATAATATTGACTGAAGCTTTGAGCATCAAATTGTTGGACCGTGCTAACAATCCAGTCAGTACAAAACAGGATTAGGTAGACATCGTTCTCGACAATAAAACAAACATCGAGTTATATAATATTGACTGGATCTGTGAACATTAAAAGAGTTGGACCGTGCTAATAATCCAGTCAGTACAAAAGAGGATTAAGTAGACACCGTTCTTGAGAGTAAAACAAACATCGAGTTGTATAACATTGACTGGATCTGTGAGCATTAAATGAGTTGGACCGTGCTAATAATCCAGTCAGTACAAAATAGGATTAAGTAGACACCGTTCTCGACAGTAAAACAAACATCGAGTTGTATAACATTGACTGGATCTGTGAGCATTAAAAGAGTTGGACCGTGCTAATAATCCAGTCAGTACAAAATAGGATTAAGTAGACACCGTTCTGGACAATAAAACAAACATCTAGTTGTATAACATGACTGGTTCTGTGAGCATTAAAAGAGTTGGACCGTGCTAATAATCCAGTCAGTACAAAATAGGATTATTAGACACCGTTCTCGACAATAAAACAAACATCGAGTTTTATAATATTGACTGGATCTGTGAGCATTAAAAAAGTTGGACCGTGCTAATAATCCAGTCAGTACAAAATAGGATTAAGTAGACACCGTTCTCGACAATAAAACAAACATCGAGTTGTATAATATTGACTGGATCTGTGAGCATTAAAAGAGTTGGGCCGTGCTAATAATCCAGTCAGTACAAAATAGGATTATTAGACACCGTTCTCGACAATAAAACAAACATCGAGTTGTATAATATTGACTGGATCTGTGAACATTAAAAGAGTTGGACCGCGCTAATAATCCAGTCAGTACAAAATAGGATTAAGTAGACACCGTTCTGGACAATAAAACAAACATCGAGTTGTATAACATGACTGGATCTGTGAGCATTAAAAGAGTTGGACCGTGCTAATAATCCAGTCAGTACAAAATAGGATTAAGTAGACACCGTTCTCGACAATAAAAGAAACATCTAGTTGTATAATATTAACTGGATCTGTGAGCATTAAAGGAGTTGGGCCGTGCTAATAATCCAGTCAGTACAAAATAGGATTATTAGACACCGTTCTCGACAATAAAACAAACATCGAGTTGTATAATATTGACTGGATCTGTGAGCATTAAAAGAGGATGACCGTGCTAATAATCCAGTCAATACAAAATAGGATTATTAGACACCGTTCTCGACAATAAAACAAACATCGAGTTGCATAATATTAACTGGATCTGTGAGCTTTAAAAGAACTGGACCGTGCTAATAATCCAGTCAATACAAAATAGAATTATTAGACACCGTTCTCGACAATAAAACAAACATCGAGTTGTATAATATTGACTGGAACTGTGAGCATTAAAAGAGTTGGACCGTGCTAATAATCCAGTCAGTACAAAATAGGATTAAGTAGACACCGTTCTCGGCAATAAAACAAACATCGAGTTGTATAATATTGACTGGATCTGTGAGCATTAAAAGAGTTGGGCCGTGCTAATAATCCAATCAATACAAAATAGGATTAAGTAGACACCGTTCTCGACAATAAAACAAACATCGAGTTGTATAATATTGACTGGATCTGTGAGCATTAAAAGAGTTGGGCCGTGCTAATAATCCAGTCAGTACAAAATAGGATTATTAGACACCGTTCTCGACAATAAAACAAACATCGAGTTGTATAATATTGACTGGATCTGTGAACATTAAAAGAGTTGGACCGCGCTAATAATCCAGTCAGTACAAAATAGGATTAAGTAGACACCGTTCTGGACAATAAAACAAACATCGAGTTGTATAACATGACTGGATCTGTGAGCATTAAAAGAGTTGGACCGTGCTAATAATCCAGTCAGTACAAAATAGGATTAAGTAGACACCGTTCTCGACAATAAAAGAAACATCTAGTTGTATAATATTAACTGGATCTGTGAGCATTAAAGGAGTTGGGCCGTGCTAATAATCCAGTCAGTACAAAATAGGATTATTAGACACCGTTCTCGACAATAAAACAAACATCGAGTTGTATAATATTGACTGGATCTGTGAGCATTAAAAGAGGATGACCGTGCTAATAATCCAGTCAATACAAAATAGGATTATTAGACACCGTTCTCGACAATAAAACAAACATCGAGTTGCATAATATTAACTGGATCTGTGAGCTTTAAAAGAACTGGACCGTGCTAATAATCCAGTCAATACAAAATAGAATTATTAGACACCGTTCTCGACAATAAAACAAACATCGAGTTGTATAATATTGTCTGGATCTGTGAGCATTAAAAGAGTTGGGCCGTGCTAATAATCCAGTCAGTACAAAATAGGATTATTAGACACCGTTCTCTACAATAAAACAAACATCGAGTTGTATAATATTGACTGGATCTGTGAGCATTAAAAGAACTGGACCGTGCTAATAATCCAGTCAATACAAAATAGGATTATTAGACACCGTTCTCGACAATAAAACAAACATCGAGTTGTATAATATTGACTGGATCTGTGAGCATTAAAAGAGTTGGGCCGTGCTAATAATCCAGTCAGTACAAAATAGGATTATTAGACACCGTTCTCGACAATAAAACAAACATCGAGTTGTATAATATTGACTGGATCCGTGAGCATTAAAAGAGTTGGACCGTGCATAATCCAGTCAGTACAAAATAGGATTAAGGAGACACCGTTCTCGACAATAAAACAAACATCGAGTTGTATAATATTGACTGGAACTGTGAGCATTAAAAGAGTTGGACCGTGCTAATAATCCAGTCAGTACAAAATAGGATTAAGTAGACACCGTTCTCGGCAATAAAACAAACATCGAGTTGTATAATATTGACTGGATCTGTGAGCATTAAAAGAGTTGGGCCGTGCTAATAATCCAATCAATACAAAATAGGATTAAGTAGACACCGTTGTCGACAATAAAACAAACATCGAGTTGTATAATATTGACTGGATCTGTGAGCATTAAAAGAGTTGGACCGTGCTAATTATCCAGTCAGTACAAAATAGTATTAAGTAGACACCGTTCTCGACAATAAAACAAACATCGAGTTGTATACCATTGACTGGATCTGTGAGCATTAAAAGAGTTGGACCGTGCTAATAATCCAGTCAATACAAAATAGGATTATTACACACCGTTCTCGACAATAAAAGAAACATCGAGTTGCATAATATTAACTGGATCTGTGAGCATTAAAAGAACTGGACCGTGCTAATAATCCAGTCAATACAAAATAGGATTATTAGACACCGTTCTCGACAATAACACAAACATCGAGTTGTATAATATTGTCTGGATCTGTGAGCATTAAAAGAACTGGACCGTGCTAATAATCCAGTCAATACAAAATAGGATTATTAGACACCGTTCTCGACAATAACACAAACATCGAGTTGTATAATATTGACTGGATCTGTGAGCATTAAAAGAACTGGACTGTGCTAATAATCCAGTCAATACAAAATAGGATTATTAGACACCGTTCTCGACAATAAAACAAACATCGAGTTGTATAATATTGACTGGATCTGTGAGCATTAAAAGAACTGGACCGTGCTTATAATCCAGTCAGTACAAAATAGGATTAAGTAGAAACCTTTCTCGACAATAAAACAAACATCGAGTTGTATGATATTGACTGGATCTGTGAACATTAAAAGAGTTGGACCGTGCTAATAATCCAGTCAGTACAAAATAGGATTATTAGACACAGTTCTCGACAATAAAACAAACATCGAGTTGTATAATATTGACTGGATCTGTGAGCATTAAAAGAGTTGGGCCGTGCTAATAATCCAGTCAATACAAAATAGGATTATTAGACACCGATCTCGACAATAAAACAAACATCGAGTTGTATAATATTGAATGGATCTGTGAGCATTAAAAGAACTGGACTGTGCTAATAATTAAGTCAGTACAAAATAGGATTAAGTAGACACCTTTCTCGACAATAAAACAAACATCGAGTTGTATGATATTGACTGGATCTGTGAGCATTAAAAGAGTTGGACCGTGTTATTAATCCAGTCAGTACAAAATAGGAATAAGTAGACACCGTTCTCGACAATAAAACAAACATCGAGTTGTATAATATTGACTGGATCTGCGAGCATTAAAAGAGTTGGACCGTGCTAATAATCCAGTCAATACAAAATAGGATTAAGTAGACACCGTTCTCGACAATAAAACAAACATCGAGTTGTATAATATTGACTGGATCTGTGAGCATTAAAAGAGTTGGACCGTGCTAATAATTCAGTCAGTACAAAATAGGATTAAGTAGACACCGTTCTCTACAATAAAACAAACATCGAGTTGTATAATATTGACTGGATCTGTGAGCATTAAAAGAGTTGGACCGTGCTAATAATACAGTCAATACAAAATAGGATTAAATAGCCACCGTTCTCGACAATAAAACAAACATCGAGTTGCATAATATTAACTGGATCTGTGAGCATTAAAAGAACTGGACCGTGCTAATAATCCAGTCAATACAAAATAGGATTATTAGACACCGTTCTCGACAATAAAACAAACATCGAGTTGTATAATATTGACTGGATCTGTGAACATTAAAAGAGTTGGACCGCGCTAATAATCCAGTCAGTACAAAATAGGATTAAGTAGACACCGTTCTGGACAATAAAACAAACATCGAGTTGTATAACATGACTGGATCTGTGAGCATTAAAAGAGTTGGACCGTGCTAATAATCCAGTCAGTACAAAATAGGATTAAGTAGACACCGTTCTCGACAATAAAAGAAACATCTAGTTGTATAATATTAACTGGATCTGTGAGCATTAAAGGAGTTGGGCCGTGCTAATAATCCAGTCAGTACAAAATAGGATTATTAGACACCGTTCTCGACAATAAAACAAACATCGAGTTGTATAATATTGACTGGATCTGTGAGCATTAAAAGAGGATGACCGTGCTAATAATCCAGTCAATACAAAATAGGATTATTAGACACCGTTCTCGACAATAAAACAAACATCGAGTTGCATAATATTAACTGGATCTGTGAGCTTTAAAAGAACTGGACCGTGCTAATAATCCAGTCAATACAAAATAGAATTATTAGACACCGTTCTCGACAATAAAACAAACATCGAGTTGTATAATATTGTCTGGATCTGTGAGCATTAAAAGAGTTGGGCCGTGCTAATAATCCAGTCAGTACAAAATAGGATTATTAGACACCGTTCTCTACAATAAAACAAACATCGAGTTGTATAATATTGACTGGATCTGTGAGCATTAAAAGAACTGGACCGTGCTAATAATCCAGTCAATACAAAATAGGATTATTAGACACCGTTCTCGACAATAAAACAAACATCGAGTTGTATAATATTGACTGGATCTGTGAGCATTAAAAGAGTTGGGCCGTGCTAATAATCCAGTCAGTACAAAATAGGATTATTAGACACCGTTCTCGACAATAAAACAAACATCGAGTTGTATAATATTGACTGGATCCGTGAGCATTAAAAGAGTTGGACCGTGCATAATCCAGTCAGTACAAAATAGGATTAAGGAGACACCGTTCTCGACAATAAAACAAACATCGAGTTGTATAATATTGACTGGAACTGTGAGCATTAAAAGAGTTGGACCGTGCTAATAATCCAGTCAGTACAAAATAGGATTAAGTAGACACCGTTCTCGGCAATAAAACAAACATCGAGTTGTATAATATTGACTGGATCTGTGAGCATTAAAAGAGTTGGGCCGTGCTAATAATCCAATCAATACAAAATAGGATTAAGTAGACACCGTTGTCGACAATAAAACAAACATCGAGTTGTATAATATTGACTGGATCTGTGAGCATTAAAAGAGTTGGACCGTGCTAATTATCCAGTCAGTACAAAATAGTATTAAGTAGACACCGTTCTCGACAATAAAACAAACATCGAGTTGTATACCATTGACTGGATCTGTGAGCATTAAAAGAGTTGGACCGTGCTAATAATCCAGTCAATACAAAATAGGATTATTACACACCGTTCTCGACAATAAAAGAAACATCGAGTTGCATAATATTAACTGGATCTGTGAGCATTAAAAGAACTGGACCGTGCTAATAATCCAGTCAATACAAAATAGGATTATTAGACACCGTTCTCGACAATAACACAAACATCGAGTTGTATAATATTGTCTGGATCTGTGAGCATTAAAAGAACTGGACCGTGCTAATAATCCAGTCAATACAAAATAGGATTATTAGACACCGTTCTCGACAATAACACAAACATCGAGTTGTATAATATTGACTGGATCTGTGAGCATTAAAAGAACTGGACTGTGCTAATAATCCAGTCAATACAAAATAGGATTATTAGACACCGTTCTCGACAATAAAACAAACATCGAGTTGTATAATATTGACTGGATCTGTGAGCATTAAAAGAACTGGACCGTGCTTATAATCCAGTCAGTACAAAATAGGATTAAGTAGAAACCTTTCTCGACAATAAAACAAACATCGAGTTGTATGATATTGACTGGATCTGTGAACATTAAAAGAGTTGGACCGTGCTAATAATCCAGTCAGTACAAAATAGGATTATTAGACACAGTTCTCGACAATAAAACAAACATCGAGTTGTATAATATTGACTGGATCTGTGAGCATTAAAAGAGTTGGGCCGTGCTAATAATCCAGTCAATACAAAATAGGATTATTAGACACCGATCTCGACAATAAAACAAACATCGAGTTGTATAATATTGAATGGATCTGTGAGCATTAAAAGAACTGGACTGTGCTAATAATTAAGTCAGTACAAAATAGGATTAAGTAGACACCTTTCTCGACAATAAAACAAACATCGAGTTGTATGATATTGACTGGATCTGTGAGCATTAAAAGAGTTGGACCGTGTTATTAATCCAGTCAGTACAAAATAGGAATAAGTAGACACCGTTCTCGACAATAAAACAAACATCGAGTTGTATAATATTGACTGGATCTGCGAGCATTAAAAGAGTTGGACCGTGCTAATAATCCAGTCAATACAAAATAGGATTAAGTAGACACCGTTCTCGACAATAAAACAAACATCGAGTTGTATAATATTGACTGGATCTGTGAGCATTAAAAGAGTTGGACCGTGCTAATAATTCAGTCAGTACAAAATAGGATTAAGTAGACACCGTTCTCTACAATAAAACAAACATCGAGTTGTATAATATTGACTGGATCTGTGAGCATTAAAAGAGTTGGACCGTGCTAATAATACAGTCAATACAAAATAGGATTAAATAGCCACCGTTCTCGACAATAAAACAAACATCGAGTTGCATAATATTAACTGGATCTGTGAGCATTAAAAGAACTGGACCGTGCTAATAATCCAGTCAATACAAAATAGGATTATTAGACACCGTTCTCGACAATAAAACAAATATCGAGTTGTATAATATTGAATGGATCTGTGAGCATTAAAAGAACTGGACTGTGCTAATAATTCAGTGAGTACAAAATAGGATTAAGTAGACACCGTTCTCGACAATAAAACAAACATCGAGTTGTTTAATATTGACTGATGTGAGCATTAAAAGAGTTGGACCGTGCTAATAATACAGTCAATACAAAATAGGATTAAGTAGTCACCGTTCTCGACAATAAAACAAACATCGAGTTGTTTAATATTGACTGGATCTGTGAGCATTAAAAGAGTTGGAATGTGCTAATAATACAGTCAATACAAAATAGGATTAAGTAGACACCGTTCTCGACAATAAAACAAACATCGAGTTGTATAATATTGACTGGATCTGTGAGCATTAAAAAAAATGGACCGTGCTAATAATCCAGTCAGTACAAAATAGGATTTAGTAGACACCGTTCTCGACAATAAAACAAACATCGAGTTGTATAATATTGACTGGATCTGTGAGCATTAAAAGAGGTGGACCGTGCTAATAATCCAGTCAATACAAAATAGGATTATTAGACACCGTTCTCGACAATAAAACAAACATCGAGTTGCATAATATTAACTGGATCTGTGATCTTTAAAAGAACTGGACCGTGCTAATAATTCAGTCAATACAAAATAGGATTATTAGACACCGTTCTCGACAATAAAACAAACATCGAGTTGTATAATATTGACTGGATCTGTGAGCATTAAAAGAACTGGACCGTGCTAATAATCCAGTCAATACAAAAGAGGATTATTAGACACCGTTCTCGACAATAAAACAAACATCGAGTTGTATAATATTGACTGGATCTGTGAGCATTAAAAGAGTTGGGCCGTGCTAATAAAGCAGTCAGTACAAAATAGGATTAAGTTGACACAATTCTCGACAATAAAACAAACATCGAGTTGTATAATATTATCCGTGAGCATTAAAAGAGTTGGACCGTGCATAATCCAGTCAGTACAAAATAGGATTAAGGAGACACCGTTCTCGACAATAAAACAAACATCGAGTTGTATAATATTGACTGGAACTGTGAGCATTAAAAGAGTTGGACCGTGCTAATAATCCAGTCAGTACAAAATAGGATTAAGTAGACACCGTTCTCGACAATAAAACAAACATCGAGTTGTATAATATTGACTGTATCCGTGAGCATTAAAAGAGTTGGACCGTGCATAATCCAGTCAGTACAAAATAGGATTAAGTAGACACCGTTCTCGACAATAAAACAAACATCGAGTTGTATAATATTGACTGTATCCGTGAGCATTGAAAGAGTTGGACCGTGCATAATCCAGTCAGTACAAAATAGGATTAAGTAGACACCGTTCTCGACAATAAAACAAACATCGAGTTGTATAATATTGACTGTATCCGTGAGCATTAAAAGAGTTGGACCGTGCATAATCCAGTCAGTACAAAATAGGATTAAGTAGACACCGTTCTCGACAATAAAACAAACATCGAGTTGTAAAATATTGACTGTATCCGTGAGCATTAAAAGAGTTGGACCGTGCATAATCCAGTCAGTACAAAATAGGATTAAGTAGACACCGTTCTCGACAATAAAACAAACATCGAGTTGTATAATATTGACTGCATCCGTGAGCATTAAAAGAGTTGGACCGTGCATAATCCAGTCAGTACAAAATAGGATTAAGGAGACACCGTTCTCGACAATAAAACAAACATCGAGTTGTATAATATTGACTGGATCTGTGAGCATTAAAAGAGATGAACCCTGCATAATCCCGTCAGTACAAAATAGAATTAAGTAGACACCGTTCTCGACAATGAAACAAACATCGAGTTGTATAATATTGACTGGATCTGTGAGCATTAAAAGAGTTGGGCCGTACTAATAATCCAATCAATACAAAATAAGATTAAGTAGACACCGTTCTCGTCAATAAAACAAACATCGTGTTGTATAACATTGACTGGATCTGTGAGCATCAAATTGTTGGACCGTGCTAATAATCCAGTCAGTACAAAATAGGATTAGGTAGACATCGTTCTCGACAATAAAACAAACATCGAGTTGTATAATATTGACTGGATCTGTGAACATTAAAAGAGTTGGACCGTGCTAATAATCCAGTCAGTACAAAATAGGATTAAGTAGACACCGTTCTTGACAGTAAAACAAACATCGAGTTGTATAACATTGACTGGATCTGTGAGCATTAAAAGAGTTGGACCGTGCTAATAATCCAGTCAGTACAAAATAGGATTAAGTAGACACCGTTCTCGACAGTAAAACAAACATCGAGTTGTATAACATTGACTGGATCTGTGAGCATTAAAAGAGTTGGACCGTGCTAATAATCTAGTCAGTACAAAATAGGATTAAGTAGACACCGTTCTGGACAATAAAACAAACATCGAGTTGTATAACATGACTGGATCTGTGAGCATTAAAAGAGTTAGACCGTGCTTATAATCCAGTCAGTACACAATAGGATTAAGTAGACACCGTTCTCGACAATAAAAGAAACATCTAGTTGTATAATATTAACTGGATCTGGGAGCATTAAAAGAGTTGGGCCGTGCTAATAATCCAGTCAGTACAAAATAGGATTATTAGACACCGTTCTCGACAATAAAACAAACATCGAGTTGTATAATATTGACTGGATCTGTGAGCATTAAAAGAGGTGGACCGTGCTAATAATCCAGTCAATACAAAATAGGATTATTAGACACCGTTCTCGACAATAAAACAAACATCGAGTTGCATAATATTAACTGGATATGTGAGCTTTAAAAGAACTGGACCGTGCTAATAATGCAGTCAGTACAAAATAGGATTATTAGACACCGTTCTCTACAATAAAACAAACATCGAGTTGTATAATATTGACTGGATCTGTGAGCATTAAAAGAGTTGGACCGTGCTAATAATCCAGTGAGTACAAAATAGGATTAAGTTGACACAGTTCTCGACAATAAAACAAACATCGAGTTGTATAATATTGACTGGATCCGTGAGCATTAAAAGAGTTGGACCGTGCATAATCCAGTCAGTACAAAATAGGATTAAGGAGACACCGTTCTCGACAATAAAACAAACATCGAGTTGTTTAATATTGACTGGATCTGTGAGCATTAAAAGAGTTGGGCCGTGCTAATAATCCAGTCAGTACAAAATAGGATTATTAGACACCGTTCTCTACAATAAAACAAACATCGAGTTGTATAATATTGACTGGATCTGTGAGCATTAAAAGAGTTGGACCGTGCTAATAATCCAGTCAGTACAAAATAGGATTAAGTTGACACCGTTCTCGACAATAAAACAAACATCGAGTTGTATAATATTGACTGGATCCGTGAGCATTAAAAGAGTTGGACCGTGCATAATCCAGTCAGTACAAAATAGGATTAAGGAGACACCGTTCTCGACAATAAAACAAACATCGAGTTGTATAATATTGACTGGAACTGTGAGCATTAAAAGAGTTGGACCGTGCTAATAATCCAGTCAATACAAAATAGGATTAAGTAGACACCGTTCTCGACAATAAAACAAACATCGAGTTGTATACCATTGACTGGATCTGTGAGCATTAAAAGAGTTGGACCGTGCTAATAATCCAGTCAATACAAAATAGGATTATTAGACACCGTTCTCGACAATAAAAGAAACATCGAGTTGCATAATATTAACTGGATCTGTGAGCATTAAAAGAACTGGACCGTGCTAATAATCCAGTCAATACAAAATAGGATTATTAGACACCGTTCTCGACAATAACCCAAACATCGAGTTGTATAATATTGTCTGGATCTATGAGCATTAAAAGAACTGGACCGTGCTAATAATCCAGTCAATACAAAATAGGATTATTAGACACCGTTCTCGACAATAACACAAACATCGAGTTGTATAATATTGACTGGATCTGTGAGCATTAAAAGAACTGGACTGTGCTAATAATCCAGTCAGTACAAAATAGGATTATTAGACACCGTTCTCGACAATAAAACAAACATCGAGTTGTATAATATTGACTGGATCTGTGAGCATTAAAAGAACTGGACCGTGCTTATAATCCAGTCAGTACAAAATAGGATTAGGTAGAAACCTTTCTCGACAATAAAACAAACATCGAGTTGTATGATATTGACTGGATCTGTGAACATTAAAAGAGTTGGACCGTGCTAATAATCCAGTCAGTACAAAATAGGATTATTAGACACAGTTCTCGACAATTAAACAAACATCGAGTTGTATAATATTGACTGGATCTGTGAGCATTAAAAGAGTTGGGCCGTGCTAATAATCCAGTCAATACAAAATAGGATTATTAGACACCGATCTCGACAATAAAACAAACATCGAGTTGTATAATATTGAATGGATCTGTGAGCATTAAAAGAACTGGACCGTGCTAATAATCCAGTCAATACAAAATAGGATTATTAGACACCGTTCTCGACAATAAAACAAACATCGAGTTGTATAATATTGAATGGATCTGTGAGCATTAAGAGAACTGGACTGTGCTAATAATCCAGTCAGTACAAAATAGGATTAAGTAGACACCTTTCTCGACAATAAAACAAACATCGAGTTGTATGATATTGACTGGATCTGTGAGCATTAAAAGAGTTGGACCGTGTTATTAATCCAGTCAGTACAAAATAGGAATAAGTAGACACCGTTCTCGACAATAAAACAAACATCGAGTTGTATAATATTGACTGGATCTGCGAGCATTAAAAGAGTTGGACCGTGCTAATAATCCAGTCAATACAAAATAGGATTAAGTAGACACCGTTCTCGACAATAAAACAAACATCGAGTTGTATAATATTGACTGGATCAGTGAGCATTAAAAGAGTTGGACCGTGCTAATAATTCAGTCAGTACAAAATAGGATTAAGTAGACACCGTTCTCGACAATAAAACAAACATCGAGTTGTTTAATATTGACTGGATCTGTGAGCATTAAAAGAGTTGGACCGTGCTAATAATCCAGTCAGTACAAAATAGGATTAAGTAGACACCTTTCTCGACAATAAAACAAACATCGAGTTGTATGATATTGACTGGATCTGTGAGCATTAAAAGAGTTGGACCGTGTTATTAATCCAGTTAGTACAAAATAGGATTAAGTAGACACCGTTCTCGACATTAAAACAAACATCGAGTTGTATACCATTGACTGGATCTGCGAGCATTAAAAGAGTTGGACCGTGCTAATAATCCAGTCAATACAAAATGGGATTAAGTAGACACCGTTCTCGACAATAAAACAAACATCGAGTTGTATAATATTGACTGGATCTGTGAGCATTAAAAGAGTTGGACCGTGCTAATAATTCAGTCAGTACAAAATAGGATTAAGTAGACACCGTTCTCGACAATAAAACAAACATCGAGTTGTTTAATATTGACTGATGTGAGCATTAAAAGAGTTGGACCGTGCTAATAATACAGTCAATACAAAATAGAATTAAGTACACACCGTTCTCGACAATAAAACAAACATCGAGTTGTTTAATATTGACTGGATCTTTGAGCATTAAAAGAGTTGGACCGTGCTAATAATACAGTCAATACAAAATAGGATTAAGTAGACACCGTTCTCGACAATAAAACAAACATCGAGTTGTATAATATCGACTGGATCTGTGAGCATTAAAAGAAATGGACCGTGCTAATAATCCAGTCAGTACAAAATAGGATTAAGTAGACACCGTTCTCGACAATAAAACAAACATCGAGTTGTATAATATTGACTGGATCTGTGAGCATTAAAAGACTTGGACCGTGCTAATAATACAGTCAATACAAAATAGGATTATTAGACACCGTTCTCGACAATAAAACAAACATCGAGTTGCATAATATTAACTGGATCTGTGAGCTTTAAAAGAACTGGACCGTGCTAATAATCCAGTCAATACAAAATAGGATTATTAGACACCGTTTTCGACAATAAAACAAACATCGAGTTCTATAATATTGACTGGATCTGTGAGCATTAAAAGAGTTGGGCCGTGCTAATAATCCAGTCAGTACAAAATAGGATTATTAGACACCGTTCTCTACAATAAAACAAACATCGAGTTGTATAATATTGACTGGATCTGTGAGCATTAAAAGAGTTGGCCGAGCTAATAATCCAGTCAGTACAAAATAGGATTAAGTTGACACCGTTCTCGACAATAAAACAAACATCGAGTTGTATAATATTGACTGGATCCGTGAGCATTAAAAGAGTTGGACCGTGCATAATCCAGTCAGTACAAAATAGGATTAAGGAGACACCGTTCTCGACAATAAAACAAACATCGAGTTGTATAATATTAACTGGAACTGTGAGCATTAAAAGAGTTGGACCGTGCTAATAATCCAGTCAGTACAAAATAGGATTAAGTAGACACCGTTCTCGACAATAAAACAAACATCGAGTTGTTTAATATTGACTGGATCCGTGAGCATTAAAAGAGTTGGACCGTGCATAATCCAGTCAGTACAAAATAGGATTAAGGAGACACCGTTCTCGACAATAAAACAAACATCGAGTTGTATAATATTGACTGGATCTGTGAGCATTAAAAGAGATGAACCCTGCATAATCCCGTCAGTACAAAATAGGATTAAGTAGACACCGTTCTCGACAATAAAACAAACATCGAGTTGTATAATATTGACTGGATCTGTGAGCATTAAAAGAGTTGGGCCGTACTAATAATCCAATCAATACAAAATAGGATTAAGTAGACACCGTTCTCGTCAATAAAACAAACATCGTGTTGTATAACATTGACTGGATCTGTGAGCATCAAATTGTTGGACCGTGCTAATAATCCAGTCAGTACAAAATAGGATTAGGTAGACATCGTTCTCGACAATAAAACAAACATCGAGTTGTATAATATTGACTGGATCTGTGAACATTAAAAGAGTTGGACCGTGCTAATAATCCAGTCAGTACAAAATAGGATTATTAGACACCGTTCTCGACAATAAAACAAACATCGAGTTGTATAATATTGACTGGATCTGTGAGCATTAAAAGAAATGGACCGTGCTAATAATCCAGTCAGTACAAAATAGGATTAAGTAGACACCGTTCTCGACAATAAAACAAACATCGAGTTGTATAATATTGACTTGATCTGTGAGCATTAAAAGAGGTGGACCGTGCTAATAATCCAGTCAATACAAAATAGGATTATTAGACACCGTTCTCGACAATAAAACAAACATCGAGTTGTACAATATTGACTGGATCTGTGAGCATTAAAAGAGTTGGGCCGTGCTTATAATCCAGTCAGTACAAAATAGGATTATTAGACACCGTTCTCTACAATAAAACAAACATCGAGTTGTATAATATTGACTGGATCTGTGAGCATTAATAGAACTGGACCGTGCTAATAATCCAATCAATACAAAATAGGATTATTAGACACCGTTCTCGACAATAAAACAAACATCAAGTTGTATAATATTGACTGGATCTGTGAGCATTAAAAGAGTTGGGCCGTGCTAATAATCCAGTCAGTACAAAATAGGATTATTAGACACCGTTCTCTACAATAAAACAAACATCGAGTTGTATAATATTGACTGGATCTGTGAGCATTAAAAGAGTTGGACCGTGCTAATAATCCAGTCAGTACACAATAGGATTAAGTAGACACCGTTCTCGACAATAAAACAAACATCGAGTTGTATAATATTGACTGGAACTGTGAGCATTAAAAGAGTTGGACCGTGCATAATCCAGTCAGTACAAAATAGGATTAAGGAGACACCGTTCTCGACAATAAAACAAACATCGAGTTGCATAATATTAACTGGATCTGTGAGCTTTAAAAGAACTGGACCGTGCTAATAATCCAGTCAATACAAAATAGGATTATTAGACACCGTTTTCGACAATAAAACAAACATCGAGTTCTATAATATTGACTGGATCTGTGAGCATTAAAAGAGTTGGGCCGTGCTAATAATCCAGTCAGTACAAAATAGGATTATTAGACACCGTTCTCTACAATAAAACAAACATCGAGTTGTATAATATTGACTGGATCTGTGAGCATTAAAAGAGTTGGCCGTGCTAATAATCCAGTCAGTACAAAATAGGATTAAGTTGACACCGTTCTCGACAATAAAACAAACATCGAGTTGTATAATATTGACTGGATCCGTGAGCATTAAAAGAGTTGGACCGTGCATAATCCAGTCAGTACAAAATAGGATTAAGGAGACACCGTTCTCGACAATAAAACAAACATCGAGTTGTATAATATTAACTGGAACTGTGAGCATTAAAAGAGTTGGACCGTGCTAATAATCCAGTCAGTACAAAATAGGATTAAGTAGACACCGTTCTCGACAATAAAACAAACATCGAGTTGTTTAATATTGACTGGATCCGTGAGCATTAAAAGAGTTGGACCGTGCATAATCCAGTCAGTACAAAATAGGATTAAGGAGACACCGTTCTCGACAATAAAACAAACATCGAGTTGTATAATATTGACTGGATCTGTGAGCATTAAAAGAGATGAACCCTGCATAATCCCGTCAGTACAAAATAGGATTAAGTAGACACCGTTCTCGACAATAAAACAAACATCGAGTTGTATAATATTGACTGGATCTGTGAGCATTAAAAGAGTTGGGCCGTACTAATAATCCAATCAATACAAAATAGGATTAAGTAGACACCGTTCTCGTCAATAAAACAAACATCGTGTTGTATAACATTGACTGGATCTGTGAGCATCAAATTGTTGGACCGTGCTAATAATCCAGTCAGTACAAAATAGGATTAGGTAGACATCGTTCTCGACAATAAAACAAACATCGAGTTGTATAATATTGACTGGATCTGTGAACATTAAAAGAGTTGGACCGTGCTAATAATCCAGTCAGTACAAAATAGGATTATTAGACACCGTTCTCGACAATAAAACAAACATCGAGTTGTATAATATTGACTGGATCTGTGAGCATTAAAAGAAATGGACCGTGCTAATAATCCAGTCAGTACAAAATAGGATTAAGTAGACACCGTTCTCGACAATAAAACAAACATCGAGTTGTATAATATTGACTTGATCTGTGAGCATTAAAAGAGGTGGACCGTGCTAATAATCCAGTCAATACAAAATAGGATTATTAGACACCGTTCTCTACAATAAAACAAACATCGAGTTGTATAATATTGACTGGATCTGTGAGCATTAAAAGAGTTGGACCGTGCTAATAATCCAGTCAGTACACAATAGGATTAAGTAGACACCGTTCTCGACAATAAAACAAACATCGAGTTGTATAATATTGACTGGAACTGTGAGCATTAAAAGAGTTGGACCGTGCATAATCCAGTCAGTACAAAATAGGATTAAGGAGACACCGTTCTCGACAATAAAACAAACATCGAGTTGTATAATATTGACTGGAACTGTGAGCATTAAAAGAGTTGGACCGTGCTAATAATCCAGTCAGTACAAAATAGGATTAAGTAGACATCGTTCTCGACAATAAAACAAACATCGAGTTGTATAATATTGACTGGATCTGTGAGCATTTAAGAGTTGGGCCGTGCTAATAATCCAATCAATACAAAATAGGATTAAGTAGACACCGTTCTCGACAATAAAACAAACATCGAGTTGTATAACATTGACTGGATCTGTGAGCATTAAAAGAGTTGGACCGTGCTAATAATCCAGTCAGTATAATATATGATTAAGTAGACGCCTTTCTCGTCAATAAATCAAACATCGAGTTGTATAATATTGACTGAAGCTGTGAGCATCAAATTGTTGGACCGTGCTAATAATCCAGTCAGTACAAAATAGGATTAGGTATACATCGTTCTCGACAATAAAACAAACATCGAGTTGTATAATATTGACTGGATCTGTGAACATTAAAAGAGTTGGACCGTGCTAATAATCCAGTCAGTACAAAATAGGATTAAGTAGACACTGTTCTCGACAGTAAAACAAACATCGAGTTGTATAACATTGACTGGATCTGTGAGCATTAAAAGAGTTGGGCCGTGCTAATAATCCAGTCAGTACAAAATAGGATTAAGTAGACACCGTTCTCGACAGTAAAACAAAGATCGAGTTGTATAACATTGACTGGATCTGTGAGCATTAAAAGAGTTGGACCGTGCTAATAATCCAGTCAGTACACAATAGGATTAAGTAGACACCGTTCTCGACAATAAAAGAAACATCTAGTTGTATAATATTAACTGGATCTGTGAGCATTAAAAGAGTTGGGCCGTGCTAATAATCCAGTCAGTACAAAATAGGATTATTAGACACCGTTCTCGACAATAAAACAAACATCGAGTTGTATAATATTGACTGGATCTGTGAGCATTAAAAGAGTTGGGCCGTGCTAATAATCCAGTCAGTACAAAATAGGATTATTAGACTCCGTTCTCGACAATAAAACAAACATCGAGTTGTATATTATTGACTGGATCTGTGAGCATTAAAAGAGTTGGACCGTGCTAATAATCCAGTCAGTACAAAATAGGATTAAGTAGACACCGTTCTCGATAATAAAACAAACATCGAGTTGTATAATATTGACTGGATCTGTGAACATTAAAAGAGTTGGACCGTGCTAATAATCCAGTCAGTACAAAATAGGATTAAGTAGACACCGTTCTCGACAATAAAACAAACATCGAGTTGTATAATATTGACTGGATCCGTGAGCATTAAAAGTGTTGGACCGTGCATAATCCAGTCAGTACAAAATAGGATTAAAGAGACACCGTTCTCGACAATAAAACAAACATCGATTTGTTTAATATTGACTGGATCTGTGAGCATTAAAAAAGTTGGACCGTGCATAATCCCGTCAGTACAAAATAGGATTAAGTAGACACCGTTCTCGACAATAAAACAAACATCGATTTGTATAATATTGACTGAAGCTGTGAGCATCAAATTGTTGGACCGTGCTAATAATCCAGTCAGTTCAAAATAGGATTAAGTAGACACCGTTCTCGACAATAAAACAAACATCGAGTTGTATAACATTGACGGGATCTGTGAGCATTAAAAGAGTTGGACCGTGCTAATAATCCAGTCAGTACAAAATAGGATTAAGTAGACACCGTTCTCGATAATAAAACAAACATCGATTTGTATAACATTGACTGGATCTGTGAGCATTAAAAGAGATGAACCGTGCTAATAATCCCGTCAGTACAAAATAGGATTAAGTAGACACCGTTCTCGACAATAAAACAAACATCGAGTTGTATAACATTGACGGGATCTGTGAGCATTAAAAGAGTTGGACCGTGCTAATAATCCAGTCAGTACAAAATAGGATTAAGTAGACACCGTTCTCGACAATAAAACAAACATCGATTTGTATAACATTGACTGGATTTGTGAGCATTAAAAGAGTTGGACCGTGCTAATAATCCCGTCAGTACAAAATAGGATTAAGTAGACACCGTTCTCGACAATAAAACAAACATCGATTTGTATAATATTGACTGAAGCTGTGAGCATCAAATTGTTGGACCGTGCTAATAATCCAGTCAGTTCAAAATAGGATTAAGTAGACACCGTTCTCGACAATAAAACAAACATCGAGTTGTATAACATTTACTGGATCTGTGAGCATTAAAAGAGTTGGACCGTGCTAATAATCCAGTCAGTACAAAATAGGATTAAGTAGACACCGTTCTCGACAATAAAACTAGACGAAGGGTATCAATTGCCCAGAACTGCCATAAAAGTGTTGTAGCAAGAGGAGTCATGACTTTAAGTTGAAGGTCTGCTATCTATGAATCGCTGTAATATCGTTTAATCTTTGGCTACTTCGGTGCGAGTAAAATTGAATTCGTCACATGAATAAACTGCTGTTCGATATTTCATATCTAATCTCGCAGTACTCTTAGATATCATTAGTGTTTTCCCCCTGCGTAAGGGTGGTCCCGGCAATCATACTATATCAGTTTAGGTTCTGCTATTTACGAATTGAAAAAATATCGTGTAATTCTGTCCACTTCTCTGTGAGTAATGCTGTCGTCGTGGCCACAACAGGATAAACCGCTTATCGATATTTGCTTCCTGCTACTTACAATACAATCAGATCATCAAGAGTTTATCGCGCTATGTAAGATGTACTTCTACCAAATGGAGTTATAACTGTCTGTTCAAGGTCTGCTGTCTATGAATCGCAATATTATCGTATAATCTGTCCACTTCCCTGTGAGTGATGCTGTTGTCGTGGCCACAACAGGATAAACTGCTTATCGATATTTGCTACTTAAAAATTGCCAAGCTGAAAATTAGAATATCTTGTAGTGGCTAGACTTTTTTTTATTGTTTTATTTAGTTATATAGTGATCAAAATAAGTAAATATAATATTTCTATACCTGATTATTATGTACTTAGGACTTATGTACTCTAATATCCATCACGCGATATCGCGTGGTTGGCCATACATATCGCAGTTTTTGCCCATATGGCCAAAAACCGTGAATAGCGTGATATATAATTCGGCCAAATTAGTTACATAGTTTACAAATAAAAGTCATCTATACATATTAATTTTAATGACTTTAATTAGTAGACTTTTATAATCAGACAAAATTTGAAAAACTCACTCTAGATAGATTGTAAATCACATATACATTCAAAATTGCACAATGGTTTTAAAATATAAAACTATTTAGCATTGAAAATATGCAATTAAAAAAACAGTCAAAACATAATGGTGGAGCACTTGGACATTTTTTACACTCGGTTGTGGTATTTACCCTCTGTTTATTGTTATAGCAAATTCTGCAATCTCTTCTAGAAGTTGCACTTACTGTTTTGACGGTGTTGAGATATAGCGGTCTCGCTTTTTCAATTTTAGTTAGCTTGTGCTGGACTCTGTCTCCTCGTGTCTTGTGTTCTTTGTGGGTCAGATGTTATTTCTGGCAAATACGATTCAATAATTTGTTCCCTGAAATCATAAAGTTCCATGCTCTTCTGATTAAAATATTTGTTATAGAGTACCCGGGCGTTTATCAGACTCATCATCAAAGTATGTATACAATTTTCATACACAATCGTAAATTTTTCCTTCCGCATAGGTAGTAGCTTGGCATTTGATCTTGTAAATCAACGCCGGATATGATTTTCTTCTAATTTATGATGGTTGCAGGTTATGTTACCACATTACCATGTAAGTTGTACTTATAGCAAGAGGAGATATAACTCTCTGTTGAAAGTCTGCTGACTATGAATCGCAATATTATCGTATAATTTATTCACGTCCCTGTCAGTAATTTTTTGTCTTGGCCACAATTGGATTAAACTGCTGGTTGATGTTTGCTTATTATTAATTGCTTTACTATCAGATCACCATTAGTGCTTCCGGCAAATTTAAATTTTTTTCGTAGCAAGAGTTCATTTAAATTAATTACGGTAAAGATTTTTTCGTAAATCATAACCAACAGTTCAAAGTCTGCTATCTAATAATAGCCGTAATATCGTAATATCTTGGTCACTTCCCTGTGAGTAATATGTTGTCGTGGCCACAACAATAATAAACTGCTGATTGATGTTTGCTATCTAATGCTCGCAATACTATCAGATCATCATTAGTGTTTCTCGCTAAGTAAAGGTGTTCTCGTAGCAAGAAGTCATAACTATTAGTTCAAGTTCTGCTACCTACGAATCGCAATAACATCGAATAATCTTGGCCACAGTTATAGAAACAGAGACTTACTTATTGAAGAAAACATGTTTTGGATAGAAATAAAATGTACGTTTATAAGTGTTGCAAAAACGCTTCACTTTAATTTTACGACTTTACATCCGTATCAAATTAATCTACATTATAGATTTACGGTATATATAATAACTCGAGATCGTCAGAAGTGTAATTTTATAGTACTAGATCTGTATCGAACTAACCTAAATTAACGTTCTACGTCGTAAAAAGAATATGGTATTCGTCTAAACGGTAACTTTACGGTATTTCATTTGTATCGACCTAACCTAAATTAACGTTCTACGTCGTAAAAAGAATATGATATTCGTCTAAACGGTAACTTTACGGTATTTCATTTGTATCGAACTAATCTAAATTAACGTTCTACGTCGTAAAAAGAATATGGTATTCGTCTAAACGGTAACTTTACGGTATTTCATCTGTATCGAACTAACCTAAATTAACGTTCTACGTCGTAAAAAGAATATGGTATTCGCCTAAACGGTAACTTTACGGTATTTCATCAGTATCGAACTAACCTAAATTAACGTTCTACGTCGTAAAAAAAATGTGGTATTCGCTAAACGGTAACTTTACGGTATTTCATTTGTATCGAACTAACCTAAATTAACATTCTACGTCGTAAAAAGAATATGGTATTCGTCTAAACGGTAACTTTACGGTATTTCATCTGAATCGAATTAACCTAAATTAACGTTCTACGTCGTAAAAAGAATATGGTATTCGTCTAAACGGTAACTTTACGGTATTTCATCTGTATCGAACTAAACTAAATTAACGTTCTACGTCGTAAAAGGAATATGGTATTCGTCTAAACGGTAACTTTACGGTATTTCATCTGTATCGAACTAACCTAAATTAACGTTCTACGTCGTAAAAAGAATATGGTATTCTTCTAAACGGTAACTTTACGGTATTTCATGTGTATCGAACTAACCTAAATTAACATTCTACGTCGTAAAAAGAATATGGTATTCGTCTAAACGGTAACTTTACGGTATTTCATCTGTATCGAACTAAACTAAATTAACGTTCTACGTCGTAAAAGGAATATGGTATTCGTCTAAACGGTAACTTTACGGTATTTCATCTGTATCGAACTAACCTAAATTAACGTTCTACGTCGTAAAAAGAATATGGTATTTGTCTAAACGGTAACTTTACGGTATTTCATCTGTATCGAACTAACCTAAATTAACGTTCTACGTCGTAAAAAGAATATGGTATTCGTCTAAACGTTAACTTTACGGTATTTCATCAGTATCGAACTAACCCAAATTAACGTTCTACGTCGTAAAAAAAATGTGGTATTCGCTAAACGGTAACTTTACGGTATTTCATTTGTATCGAACTAACCTAAATTAACATTCTACGTCGTAAAAAGAGTATGGTATTCGTCTAAACTGTAACTTTACGGTATTTCATCTGTATCGAACTAACCTAAATTAACGTTCTACGTCGTAAAAAGAACATGGTATTCGTCTAAACGGTAACTTTACGGTATTTCATGTGTATCGAACTAACCTAAATTAACATTCTACGTCGTAAAAAGAATATGATATTCGTCTAAACGGTAACTTAACGGTATTTCATCTGTATCGAACTAACCTAAATTAACGTTCTACGTCGTAAAAAGAATATGGTATTCGTCTAAACGGTAACTTTACGGTATTTTATTTGTATCGAACTAACCTAAATTAAGGTTCTACGTCGTAAAAAGAATATGGTATTCGTCTAAACGATAAATTTACGGTATTTCATCTGTATCGAACTAAACTAAATTAACGTTCTACGTCGTAAAAGGAATATGGTATTCGTCTAAACGGTAACTTTACGGTATTTCATCTGTATCGAACTAACCTAAATTAACGTTCTACGTCGTAAAAAGAATATGGTAATTGTCTAAACGGTAACTTTACGGTATTTCATCTGTATCGAACTAACCTAAATTAACGTTCTACGTCGTAAAAAGAATATGGTATTCGTCTAAACGGTAACTTTACGGTATTTCACCAGTATCGAACTAACCTAAATTAACGTTCTACGTCGTAAAAAAAATGTGGTATTCGCTAAACGGTAACTTTACGGTATTTCATTTGTATCGAACTAACCTAAATTAACATTCTACGTCGTAAAAAGAGTATGGTATTCGTCTAAACTGTAACTTTACGGTATTTCATCTGTATCGAACTAACCTAAATTAACGTTCTACGTCGTAAAAAGAATATGGTATTCGTCTAAACGGTAACTTTAAGGTATGTCATCTGTATCGAACTGACCTAAATTAACGTTCTATGTCGTAAAATGAATATGGTATTCGTCTAAACGGTAACTTTACGGTATTTCATCTGTATCGAACTAACCTAAATTAACGTTCTACGTCGTAAAAAGAATATGGTATTCGTCTAAACGGTAACTTTACGGTATTTCATTAGTATCGAACTAACCTAAATTAACGTTCTACGTCGTTATAAGAATATGGTATTCGTCTAAACGGTAACTTTACGGTATTTCATTTGTATCGAACTAACCTAAATTAACGTTCTACGTCGTAAAAAGAATATGGTATTCGTCTAAACGGTAACTTTACGGTATTTCATTTGCATCGAACTAACCTAAATTAACGTTTTACGTCGTAAAAAGAATATGGTATTCGTCTAAACGGTAACTTTACGGTATTTCATTTGTATCGAAATAACCTAAATTAGCGCTCTACGTCGTAAAAAGGATATGGTATTCGTCTAAACGGTAACTTTACGGTTATTCATCTGTATCGAACTAACCTAAATTAACGTTTTACGTCGTAAAAAGAATATGGTATTCGTCTAAACGGTAACTTTACGGTATTTCATTTGTATCGAACTAACCTAAATTAACGTTCTACGTTGTAAAAAGAATATGGTATTCGTCTAAACGGTAACTTTACGGTATTTCATTTGTATCGAACTAACCTAAATTAACGTTCTACGTCGTAATAAGAATATGGTATTCGTCTAAACGGTAACTTTACGGTATTTCATCTGTATCGAACTAACCTAAATTAACGTGTTACGTCGTAAAAAGAATATGGTATTCGTCTAAACGGTAACTTTACGGTATTTCATCTGTATCGAACTAACCTAAATTAACGTTCTACGTCGTAAAAAGAATATGGTATTCGTCTAAACGGTAACTTTACGGTGTTTCATTAGTATCTAAGTAACCTAAATTAACGTTCTACGTCGTAATAAGAATATGGTATTCGTCTAAACGGTAACTTTACGGTATTTCATTTGTATCGAACTAACGTAAATTAAAGTTCTACGTCTTAAAAAGGATATGGTATTCGTCTAAACGGTAACTTTACGGTATTTCATCTGTATCGAACTAACCTAAATTAACGTTATACGTCGTAAAAATAATATGTTATTCGTCTAAACGGTAATTTTAAGGTATTTCATTAGTATCGAACTAACCTAAATTAACGTTCTACGTCGTAAAAAGAATATGGTATTCATCTAAACGGTAACTTTAAGGTATTTCATTTGTATCGAACTAACATAAATTAACGTTCTACGTCGTAAGAAGAATATGGTATTCGTCTAAACGGTAACTTTACGGTATGTCATCTGTATCGAACCAACCAAAATTTACGTTCTACGTCGTAAAAAGAATATGGTATTCGTCTAAACGGTAACTTTACGGTATTTCATTTGTATCGAACTAACCTAAATTAACTTTCTACGTCGTTATAAGAATATGGTATTCGTCTAAACGGTAACTTTACGGTATTTCATTTGTATCGAACTAACCTAAATTAACGTTCTACGTCGTAAAAAGAATATGGTATTCGTCTAAACGGTAACTTTACGGTATTTCATTTGCATCGAACTAACCTAAATTAACGTTCTACGTCGTAAAAAGAATATGGTATTCGTCTAAACGGTAACTTTACGGTATTTCATTTGTATCGAACTAACCTAAATTAACGTTCTACGTCGTAAAAAGGATATGGTATTCGTCTAAACGGTAACTTTACGGTATTTCATCTGTATCGAACTAACCTAAATTAACGTTTTACGTCGTAAAAAGAATATGGTATTCGTCTAAACGGTAACTTTTCGGTATTTCATTTGTATCGAACTAACCTAAATTAACGTTCTACGTTGTAAAAAGAATATGGTATTCGTCTAAACGGTAACTTTACGGTATTTCATTTGTATCGAACTAACCTAAATTTACGTTCTAGGTCGTAAAAAGGATATGGTATTCGTCTAAACGGTAACTTTACGGTATTTCATTAGTATCGAACTAACCTAAATTAACGTTCTACGTCGTAATAAGAATATGGTATTCGTCTAAACGGTAACTTTACGGTATTTCATTTGTATCGAACTAACCTAAATTAACGTTCTACGTCGTAAAAAGAATGTGGTATTCATCTGAACGGTAACTTTACGGTATTTCATTTGTATCGAACTAACATAAATTAACGTTCTACGTCGTAAGAAGAATATGGTATTCGTCTAAACGGTAACTTTACGGTATGTCATCTGTATCGAACCAACCTAAATTAACGTTCTACGTCGTAAAAAGAATATGGTATTCGTCTAAACGGTAACTTTACGGTATTTCATCTGTATCGAACTAAGATAAATTAACGTTCTACGTCGTAGAAAGAATATGGTATTCGTCTAAACGGTAACCTTACGGTATTTCATCTGTATCGAACTAACCTAAATTAACGTGTTACGTCGTAAAAAGATTATGGTATTCGTCTAAACGGTAACTTTACGGTATTTCATTTGTATCGAACTAACCTAAATAAACGTTCTACGTCGTAAAAAGAATATGGTATTCGTCTAAACGGTAACTTTACGGTATTTCATTAGTATCGAGCTAACCTAAATTAACGTTCTACGTCGTTATAAGAATATGGTATTCGTCTAAACGGTAACTTTACGGTATGTCATTTGTATCGAACTAACCTAAATTAACGTTCTACGTCGTAAAAAGAATATGGTATTCGCTAAACGGTAACTTTACGGTATTTCATTTGTATCGAACTAACCTAAATTAACATTCTACGTCGTAAAAAGAGTATGGTATTCGTCTAAACTGTAACTTTACGGTATTTCATCTGTATCGAACTAACCTAAATTAACGTTCTACGTCGTAAAAAGAACATGGTATTCGTCTAAACGGTAACTTTACGGTATTTCATGTGTATCGAACTAACCTAAATTAACATTCTACGTCGTAAAAAGAATATGATATTCGTCTAAACGGTAACTTAACGGTATTTCATCTGTATCGAACTAACCTAAATTAACGTTCTACGTCGTAAAAAGAATATGGTATTCGTCTAAACGGTAACTTTACGGTATTTTATTTGTATCGAACTAACCTAAATTAACGTTCTACGTCGTAAAAAGAATATGGTATTCGTCTAAACGATAAATTTACGGTATTTCATCTGTATCGAACTAAACTAAATTAACGTTCTACGTCGTAAAAGGAATATGGTATTCGTCTAAACGGTAACTTTACGGTATTTCATCTGTATCGAACTAACCTAAATTAACGTTCTACGTCGTAAAAAGAATATGGTAATTGTCTAAACGGTAACTTTACGGTATTTCATCTGTATCGAACTAACCTAAATTAACGTTCTACGTCGTAAAAAGAATATGGTATTCGTCTAAACGGTAACTTTACGGTATTTCATCAGTATCGAACTAACCTAAATTAACGTTCTACGTCGTAAAAAGAATATGGTATTCGTCTAAACGGTAACTTTACGGTATTTCATTAGTATCGAACTAACCTAAATTAACGTTCTACGTCGTTATAAGAATATGGTATTCGTCTAAACGGTAACTTTACGGTATTTCATTTGTATCGAACTAACCTAAAATAACGTTCTACGTCGTAAAAAGAATATGGTATTCGTCTAAACGGTAACTTTACGGTATTTCATTTGCATCGAACTAACCTAAATTAACGTTTTACGTCGTAAAAAGAATATGGTATTCGTCTCAACGGTAACTTTACGGTATTTCATTTGTATCGAAATAACCTAAATTAGCGCTCTACGTCGTAAAAAGGATATGGTATTCGTCTAAACGGTAACTTTACGGTATTTCATCTGTATCGAACTAACCTAAATTAACTTTTTACGTCGTAAAAAGAATATGGTATTCGTCTAAACGGTAACTTTACGGTATTTCATTTGTATCGAACTAACCTAAATTAACGTTCTACGTTGTAAAAAGAATATGGTATTCGTCTAAACGGTAACTTTACGGTATTTCATTTGTATCGAACTAACCTAAATTAACGTTCTACGTCGTAATAAGAATATGGTATTCGTCTAAACGGTAACTTTACGGTATTTCATCTGTATCGAACTAACCTAAATTAACGTGTTACGTCGTAAAAAGAATATGGTATTCGTCTAAACGGTAACTTTACGGTATTTCATCTGTATCGAACTAACCTAAATTAACGTTCTACGTCGTAAAAAGAATATGGTATTCGTCTAAACGGTAACTTTAGGTGTTTCATTAGTATCTAAGTAACCTAAATTAACGTTCTACGTCGTAATAAGAATATGTTATTCGTCTAAACGGTAATTTTAAGGTATTTCATTAGTATCGAACTAACCTAAATTAACGTTCTACGTCGTAAAAAGAATATGGTATTCATCTAAACGGTAACTTTAAGGTATTTCATTTGTATCGAACTAACATAAATTAACGTTCTACGTCGTAAGAAGAATATGGTATTCGTCTAAACGGTAACTTTACGGTATGTCATCTGTATCGAACCAACCAAAATTTACGTTCTACGTCGTAAAAAGAATATGGTATTCGTCTAAACGGTAACTTTACGGTATTTCATTAGTATCGAACTAACCTAAATTAACTTTCTACGTCGTTATAAGAATATGGTATTCGTCTAAACGGTAACTTTACGGTATTTCATTTGTATCGAACTAACCTAAATTAACGTTCTACGTCGTAAAAAGAATATGGTATTCGTCTAAACGGTAACTTTACGGTATTTCATTTGCATCGAACTAACCTAAATTAACGTTCTACGTCGTAAAAAGAATATGGTATTCGTCTAAACGGTAACTTTACGGTATTTCATTTGTATCGAACTAACCTAAATTAACGTTCTACGTCGTAAAAAGGATATGGTATTCGTCTAAACGGTAACTTTACGGTATTTCATCTGTATCGAACTAACCTAAATTAACGTTTTACGTCGTAAAAAGAATATGGTATTCGTCTAAACGGTAACTTTTCGGTATTTCATTTGTATCGAACTAACCTAAATTAACGTTCTACGTTGTAAAAAGAATATGGTATTCGTCTAAACGGTAACTTTACGGTATTTCATTTGTATCGAACTAACCTAAATTTACGTTCTAGGTCGTAAAAAGGATATGGTATTCGTCTAAACGGTAACTTTACGGTATTTCATTAGTATCGAACTAACCTAAATTAACGTTCTACGTCGTAATAAGAATATGGTATTCGTCTAAACGGTAACTTTACGGTATTTCATTTGTATCGAACTAACCTAAATTAACGTTCTACGTCGTAAAAAGAATGTGGTATTCATCTGAACGGTAACTTTACGGTATTTCATTTGTATCGAACTAACATAAATTAACGTTCTACGTCGTAAGAAGAATATGGTATTCGTCTAAACGGTAACTTTACGGTATGTCATATGTATCGAACCAACCTAAATTAACGTTCTACGTCGTAAAAAGAATATGGTATTCGTCTAAACGGTAACTTTACGGTATTTCATCTGTATCGAACTAACCTAAATTAACGTTCTACGTCGTAGAAAGAATATGGTATTCGTCTAAACGGTAACCTTACGGTATTTCATCTGTATCGAACTAACCTAAATTAACGTGTTACGTCGTAAAAAGATTATGGTATTCGTCTAAACGGTAACTTTACGGTATTTCATTTGTATCGAACTAACCTAAATAAACGTTCTACGTCGTAAAAAGAATATGGTATTCGTCTAAACGGTAACTTTACGGTATTTCATTAGTATCGAACTAACCTAAATTAACGTTCTACGTCGTTATAAGAATATGGTATTCGTCTAAACGGTAACTTTACGGTATGTCATTTGTATCGAACTAACCTAAATTAACATTCTACGTCGTAAAAAGAATATGGTATTCGTCTAAACGGTAACTTTACGGTATTTCATTTGCATCGAACTAACCTAAATTAACGTTTTACGTCGTAAAAAGAATATGGTATTCGTCTAAACGGTAACTTTACGGTATTTCATTTGTATCGAAATAACCTAAATTAGCGCTCTACGTCGTAAAAAGGATATGGTATTCGTCTAAACGGTAACTTTACGGTATTTCATCTGTATCGAACTAACCTAAATTAACGTTTTACGTCGTAAAAAGAATATGGTTTTCGTCTAAACGGTAACTTTACGGTATTTCATTTGTATCGAACTAACCTAAATTAACGTTCTACGTCGTAATAAGAATATGGTATTCGTCTAAACGGTAACTTTACGGTATTTCATCTGTATCGAACTAACCTAAGTTAACGTGTTACGTCGTAAAAAGAATATGGTATTCGTCTAAACGGTAACTTTACGGTATTTCATCTGTATCGAACTAACCTAAATTAACGTTCTACGTCGTAAAAAGAATATGGTATTCGTCTAAACGGTAACTTTACGGTGTTTCATTAGTATCTAAGTAACCTAAATTAACGTTCTACGTCGTAATAAGAATATGGTATTCGTCTAAACGGTAACTTTACGGTATTTCATTTGTATCGAACTAACGTAAATTAAAGTTCTACGTCTTAAAAAGGATATGGTATTCGTCTAAACGGTAACTTTACGGTATTTCAATTGTATCGAACTAACGTAAATTAAAGTTCTACGTCTTAAAAAGGATATGGTATTCGTCTAAACGGTAACTTTACGGTATTTCATCTGTATCGAACTAACCTAAATTAACGTTATACGTCGTAAAAATAATATGTTATTCGTCTAAACGGTAATTTTAAGGTATTTCATTAGTATCGAACTAACCTAAATTAACGTTCTACGTCGTAAAAAGAATATGGTATTCGTCTAAACGGTAACTTTACGGTATTTCATTTGAATCGAACTAACCTAAATTAACGTTCTACGTCGTAAAAAGAATATGGTATTCGTCTAAACGGTAACTTAACGGTATTTCATTTGTATCGAACTAACCTAAATTAACGTTCTACGTCGTAAAAAGGATATGGTATTCGTCTAAACGGTAACTTTACGGTATTTCATCTGTATCGAACTAACCTAAATTAACGTTTTACGTCGTAAAAAGAATATGGTATTCGTCTAAACGGTAACTTTTCGGTATTTCATTTGTATCGAACTAACCTAAATTAACGTTCTACGTCGTAAAAAGAATATGGAAAGAATATGGTATTCGTCTAAACGGTAACTTTACGGTATTTCATTTGCATCGAACTAACCTAAATTAACGTTTTACGTCGTAAAAAGAATATGGTATTCGTCTAAACGGTAACTTTACGGTATTTCATTTGTATCGAAATAACCTAAATTAGCGCTCTACGTCGTAAAAAGGATATGGTATTCGTCTAAACGGTAACTTTACGGTATTTCATCTGTATCGAACTAACCTAAATTAACGTTTTACGTCGTAAAAAGAATATGGTATTCGTCTAAACGGTAACTTTACGGTATTTCATTTGTATCGAAATAACCTAAATTAGCGCTCTACGTCGTAAAAAGGATATGGTATTCGTCTAAACGGTAACTTTACGGTATTTCATCTGTATCGAACTAACCTAAATTAACGTTCTACGTCGTAATAAGAATATGGTATTCGTCTAAACGGTAACTTTACGGTATTTCATTTGTATCGAACTAACCTAAATTAACGTGTTACGTCGTAAAAAGAATATGGTATTCGTCTAAACGGTAACTTTACGGTATTTCATCTGTATCGAACTAACCTAAATTAACGTTCTACGTCGTAAAAAGAATATGGTATTCGTCTAAACGGTAACTTTACGGTGTTTCATTAGTATCTAAGTAACCTAAATTAACGTTCTACGTCGTAATAAGAATATGGTATTCGTCTAAACGGTAACTTTACGGTATTTCATTTGTATCGAACTAACCTAAATTAACGTTATACGTCGTAAAAATAATATGTTATTCGTCTAAACGGTAATTTTAAGGTATTTCATTAGTATCGAACTAACCTAAATTAACGTTCTACGTCGTAAAAAGAATATGGTATTCATCTAAACGGTAACTTTAAGGTATTTCATTTGTATCGAACTAACATAAATTAACGTTCTACGTCGTAAGAAGAATATGGTATTCGTCTAAACGGTAACTTTACGGTATGTCATCTGTATCGAACCAACCAAAATTTACGTTCTACGTCGTAAAAAGAATATGGTATTCGTCTAAACGGTAACTTTACGGTATTTCATTAGTATCGAACTAACCTAAATTAACTTTCTACGTCGTTATAAGAATATGGTATTCGTCTAAACGGTAACTTTACGGTATTTCATTTGTATCGAACTAACCTAAATTAACGTTCTACGTCGTAAAAAGAATATGGTATTCGTCTAAACGGTAACTTTACGGTATTTCATTTGCATCGAACTAACCTAAATTAACGTTCTACGTCGTAAAAAGAATATGGTATTCGTCTAAACGGTAACTTTACGGTATTTCATTTGTATCGAACTAACCTAAATTTACGTTCTAGGTCGTAAAAAGGATATGGTATTCGTCTAAACGGTAACTTTACGGTATTTCATTAGTATCGAACTAACCTAAATTAACGTTCTACGTCGTAATAAGAATATGGTATTCGTCTAAACGGTAACTTTACGGTATTTCATTTGTATCGAACTAACCTAAATTAACGTTCTACGTCGTAAAAAGAATGTGGTATTCATCTGAACGGTAACTTTACGGTATTTCATTTGTATCGAACTAACATAAATTAACGTTCTACGTCGTAAGAAGAATATGGTATTCGTCTAAACGGTAACTTTACGGTATGTCATCTGTATCGAACCAACCTAAATTAACGTTCTACGTCGTAAAAAGAATATGGTATTCGTCTAAACGGTAACTTTACGGTATTTCATCTGTATCGAACTAACCTAAATTAACGTTCTACGTCGTAGAAAGAATATGGTATTCGTCTAAACGGTAACCTTACGGTATTTCATCTGTATCGAACTAACCTAAATTAACGTGTTACGTCGTAAAAAGATTATGGTATTCGTCTAAACGGTAACTTTACGGTATTTCATTTGTATCGAACTAACCTAAATAAACGTTCTACGTCGTAAAAAGAATATGGTATTCGTCTAAACGGTAACTTTACGGTATTTCATTTGTATCGAACTAACCTAAATTAACGTTCTACGTCGTTATAAGAATATGGTATTCGTCTAAACGGTAACTTTACGGTATGTCATTTGTATCGAACTAACCTAAATTAACGTTCTACGTCGTAAAAAGAATATGGTATTCGTCTAAACGGTAACTTTACGGTATTTCATTTGCATCGAACTAACCTAAATTAACGTTTTACGTCGTAAAAAGAATATGGTATTCGTCTAAACGGTAACTTTACGGTATTTCATTTGTATCGAAATAACCTAAATTAGCGCTCTACGTCGTAAAAAGGATATGGTATTCGTCTAAACGGTAACTTTACGGTATTTCATCTGTATCGAACTAACCTAAATTAACGTTTTACGTCGTAAAAAGAATATGGTTTTCGTCTAAACGGTAACTTTACGGTATTTCATTTGTATCGAACTAACCTAAATTAACGTTCTACGTCGTAATAAGAATATGGTATTCGTCTAAACGGTAACTTTACGGTATTTCATCTGTATCGAACTAACCTAAGTTAACGTGTTACGTCGTAAAAAGAATATGGTATTCGTCTAAACGGTAACTTTACGGTATTTCATCTGTATCGAACTAACCTAAATTAACGTTCTACGTCGTAAAAAGAATATGGTATTCGTCTAAACGGTAACTTTACGGTGTTTCATTAGTATCTAAGTAACCTAAATTAACGTTCTACGTCGTAATAAGAATATGGTATTCGTCTAAACGGTAACTTTACGGTATTTCATTTGTATCGAACTAACGTAAATTAAAGTTCTACGTCTTAAAAAGGATATGGTATTCGTCTAAACGGTAACTTTACGGTATTTCATTTGTATCGAACTAACGTAAATTAAAGTTCTACGTCTTAAAAAGGATATGGTATTCGTCTAAACGGTAACTTTACGGTATTTCATCTGTATCGAACTAACCTAAATTAACGTTATACGTCGTAAAAATAATATGTTATTCGTCTAAACGGTAATTTTAAGGTATTTCATTAGTATCGAACTAACCTAAATTAACGTTCTACGTCGTAAAAAGAATATGGTATTCGTCTAAACGGTAACTTTACGGTATTTCATTTGCATCGAACTAACCTAAATTAACGTTCTACGTCGTAAAAAGAATATGGTATTCGTCTAAACGGTAACTTAACGGTATTTCATTTGTATCGAACTAACCTAAATTAACGTTCTACGTCGTAAAAAGGATATGGTATTCGTCTAAACGGTAACTTTACGGTATTTCATCTGTATCGAACTAACCTAAATTAACGTTTTACGTCGTAAAAAGAATATGGTATTCGTCTAAACGGTAACTTTTCGGTATTTCATTTGTATCGAACTAACCTAAATTAACGTTCTACGTTGTAAAAAGAATATGGTATTCGTCTAAACGGTAACTTTACGGTATTTCATTTGTATCGAACTAACCTAAATAAACGTTCTACGTCGTAAAAAGAATATGGTATTCGTCTAAACGGTAACTTTACGGTATTTCATTAGTATCGAACTAACCTAAATTAACGTTCTACGTCGTTATAAGAATATGGTATTCGTCTAAACGGTAACTTTACGGTATGTCATTTGTATCGAACTAACCTAAATTAACGTTCTACGTCCTAAAAAGAATATGGTATTCGTCTAAACGGTAACTTTACGGTATTTCATTTGCATCGAACTAACCTAAATTAACGTTTTACGTCGTAAAAAGAATATGGTATTCGTCTAAACGGTAACTTTACGGTATTTCATTTGTATCGAAATAACCTAAATTAGCGCTCTACGTCGTAAAAAGGATATGGTATTCGTCTAGACGGTAACTTTACGGTATTTCATCTGTATCGAACTAACCTAAATTAACGTTTTACGTCGTAAAAAGAATATGGTATTCGTCTAAACGGTAACTTTACGGTATTTCATTTGTATCGAACTAACCTAAATTAACGTTCTACGTCGTAATAAGAATATGGTATTCGTCTAAACGGTAACTTTACGGTATTTCATCTGTATCGATCTAACCTAAGTTAACGTGTTACGTCGTAAAAAGAATATGGTATTCGTCTAAACGGTAACTTTACGGTATTTCATCTGTATCGAACTAACCTAAATTAACGTTCTACGTCGTAAAAAGAATATGGTATTCGTCTAAACGGTAACTTTACGGTGTTTCATTAGTATCTAAGTAACCTAAATTAACGTTCTACGTCGTAATAAGAATATGGTATTCGTCTAAACGGTAACTTTACGGTATTTCATTTGTATCGAACTAACGTAAATTAAAGTTCTACGTCTTAAAAAGGATATGGTATTCGTCTAAACGGTAACTTTACGGTATTTCATTTGTATCGAACTAACGTAAATTAAAGTTCTACGTCTTAAAAAGGATATGGTATTCGTCTAAACGGTAACTTTACGGTATTTCATCTGTATCGAACTAACCTAAATTAACGTTATACGTCGTAAAAATAATATGTTATTCGTCTAAACGGTAATTTTACGGTATTTCATTAGTATCGAACTAACCTAAATTAACGTTCTACGTCGTAAAAAGAATATGGTATTCGTCTAAACGGTAACTTTACGGTATTTCATTTGTATCGAACTAACATAAATTAACGTTCTACGTCGTAAGAAGAATATGGTATTCGTCTAAACGGTAACTTTACGGTATTTCATCTGTATCGAACTAACCTAAATTAACGTTCTACGTCGTAAAAAGAATATGGTATTCGTCTAAACGGTAACTTTACGGTATTTCATCAGTATCGAACTAACCTAAATTAACGTTCTACGTCGTAAAAAAAATGTGGTATTCGCTAAACGGTAACTTTACGGTATTTCATTTGTATCGAACTAACCTAAATTAACATTCTACGTCGTAAAAAGAGTATGGTATTCGTCTAAACTGTAACTTTAAGGTATTTCATCTGTATCGAACTAACCTCAATTAACGTTCTACGTCGTAAAAAGATTATGGTATTCGTCTAAACGGTAACTTTAAGGTATGTCATCTGTATCGAACTGACCTAAATTAACGTTCTATGTCGTAAAAAGAATATGGTATTCGTCTAAACGGTAACTTTACGGTATTTCATCTGTATCGAACTAACCTAAATTTACGTTCTACGTCGTTAAAAGAATATGGTATTCGTCTAAACGGTAACTTTACGGTATTTCATTTGTATCGAACTAACCTGAATTAACATTCTACGTCGTAAAAAGAATATGGTATTCGTCTAAACGGTAACTTTACGGTATTTCATTTGTATCGAACTAACCTAAATTAACGTTCTAAGTCGTAAAAAGAATGTGGTATTCATCTGAACGGTAACTTTACGGTATTTCATTTGTATCGAACTAACATAAATTAACGTTCTACGTCGTAAGAAGAATATGGTATTCGTCTAAACGGTAACTTTACGGTATGTCATCTGTATCGAACCAACCTAAATTAACGTTCTACGTCGTAAAAAGAATATGGTATTCGTCTAAACGGTAACTTTAAGGTATTTCATCTGTATCGAACTAACCTCAATTAACGTTCTACGTCGTAAAAAGATTATGGTATTCGTCTAAACGGTAACTTTAAGGTATTTCATCTGTATCGAACTAACCTAAATTAACGTTCTACGTCGTAGAAAGAATATGGTATTCGTCTAAACGGTAACTTTACGGTATTTCATCTGTATCGAACTAACCTAAATTAACGTGTTACGTCGTAAAAAGATTATGGTATTCGTCTAAACGGTAACTTTACGGTATTTCATTTGTATCGAACTAACCTAAATTAACGTTCTACGTCGTAAAAAGAATATGGTATTCGTCTAAACGGTAACTTTACGGTATTTCATTTGTATGGAACTAACCTAAATTAACGTTCTACGTCGTAAAAAGAATATGGTATTCGTCTAAACGGTAACTTTACGGTATTTCATCTGTATCGAACTAACCTAAATTAACGTTCTACGTCGTAAAAATAATATCGTATTCGCCTAAACTGTAACTTTACGGCATTTGATCAGTATCGACCTCACCTATATTGTAGTGGTACGCCTTAAAACGTGTATGAAACAGATTTTACGGTGTCGATCTGTATCGTAATTGTTCTAACCTTGGCGTTATACGGCGTGTAAAGTGTATAAAAAAACGTCTTGACTATTTATCATTCTTTTATTTGAATATTTATTTATATTGCCTAAACTGAAGTTGCACGGCGTGGTGGTTTATTTGTATCTAAACCGTTTATACTACTGAAAGGTTTGTTGTCTGTTTTTAAATCACTAGCGCTCTAGTTCTAATTAATACCTCCAATTTCCATTCTGAGGATAGTAAGTTTTACGTCTTCCATGACGTTTGTTTTTCCTTTTTTTATTTTTATTTTCCCTTTGATTTTTAGCTTATATAAACAAGGAACAGAGTTTTTGACTTCATAAAATCCAACTTTCCCAGCCATTCTATATTATTCACATTTTAACTTCTAAATAAATCAGTTCTATTATAACATTTGCAACTAATGAAATAGCGTTAATTTGTCGGACACGATAAATCTACTGAGTTTGCAACTGCCAAGCACGCTATCACATGTCATAGTGCGTGTTCCTGCTCTTCATTCTACAATGAACAGTTCAATAACTTTAAGCTAGTAAGAAGAAACCAAAAACGTTGGTTTTTTCCGGTGAAGAAAGTGTTAGCTATTACGGTTTCTGATAATGTTATCAGAAGGATATAGACATATAGGCTTACAATTGGGAGATATAAAGTTATCATAATTCAGTAAGAATTAAAGGGTAAAAATTAATCCTCACATGTATAGAGTATATTACGTAGGTTGTCTCTGCCTCCGTTATTGGAACTGAGCTACCCCGCTAAATCTTCGTCAGTGGGAAAAATATAAGTAATAAAAAAATTTTTAAGTGTGAGAGGTGAAGTACTAGGAATTTAGAAAAATCCTCGCTCGTTTGAGTACACTGTGTTGAATTAATAATCACTAAACTGCTGTTCATTAATAGGTGGTTAATATGATAGTCAATAACTTTTATTTTCAAAATACAGTGACGTTTCAACATTTAGTTTGCCATCTTCATGAGGCCAATAATATACTAAAATCAGTTAACGGGATTTTTTTAGGTAAACGCGCGTTTCTGAAGAAATCTTATCCGTTGAGATTGACCAGGATGGTATACTTGTATTAGAGGTGTGGAACGTATATGACAGTTAGTTGTTTGTTTTAGGTGAGGGATCTAATGCCACAACTTATTTTTTGGTTCCAAGCAGTAGGAACGATGTTTGCTCCTAACTTAATTCTATTAATTACTAACTATTGGGTTTAATAAAGTTATTTAGCCTATTAGAGTGCTATAAAATTCGGTGAATTTTATTTAGTTTTCTGTGGTTTAATATTTAGACGAAACAGTCGCTACAACCTTTTAAAAGAATGGTTTCGACTGACAGTCCAGACAACTAAGACCAAAACATGACTGTTGCTAAACAGTTGTGTAGGGAGTTGTCCTAAACAACATACCAAAATTCCCCGGCGCAGCGGTCGGAGGTGAGAGTTGCAGAAATCTTTAGGTCTTCAGGCGTATTTTTTCAGTTTTTATCAAGTATCTTGGAACGCTCACCTCCCACCGCCGGGGACTTTTGGTAAACTGTTTAGGTAAGCTTCTTACATAACTGAAAAACATACTTCCAACTTTCAGAATTAGACTATTTTTTTAGCAAATTTTCTTTGTTGCCTGGGCTATAGGTGAAGAAAATTCTTCCAAATTTTGTTTTCAGTAAGTCCTTGTAAACTGTAAATAGTTTCAAATTACCAGTCCAAAATAAAAAAATGTTAATATTTTGAAAGCAGATATCACATTAAAAATATTTGCTGTACTTTTCAGTTTATCAAAAAAACAAAATTAAATCGATTCAATACATGTTAAAACTTTCAATAAAACTTAAAGCCTGGTATTCAAATAATCAAATGTCTTTGTTCATTGTAAGAGGTTTTTTTACTATAAAACTCGTTACTGAAGAAGTTGATGAGTTTAGATCTATTTTCCAATCTTAGTTTTAAACCAGAATAAACATTACAGTTTTTGTCGTTGAAATAATTATTAAATGTATGTGTTTGAGTACAGTTTTCTGTCATTCCTAACGTTTCAATATTCTCATCTGTTGACACGTTTCGGAGTAACTCCATTTTCAAAACTTAAATCCTACTCATAGAAGTATGATTTAAGTTATGAAAATTTAGTTACTCCGCAACGCGTCAACAGATGAGAATATTGAAACGTTAGGAATGGCACAAAACTGTACTCAAACATATAGAAATATTCCTATCAGAAATGAAGATGAGTAAATTAATAATTTCGATTAAAATGTTTAAATCAACTATAGTCATGCTTTAAACCTTTGGAAGTATATTTGTGAATACCTTTAGAAGTTTATTTGCATATTCAAGCATTGGCAGTTAGTTAAAGATTTGACTTTGGTTAAGTTGACCGAGGATTACCGGCGCGGCATCCGGATCAGCCGAAGGCGATAACAATAAGCCTGAGATAGGCTCTTAAAGCCAGAAGTTGTGTTTTCGTGCTCGCTTCTGGCAGTGTATAAACAAAATTCTTTCTTAGTCCTAAAAATCGTGTGTTTTGTGTCCTGGATAGGACGTTATATTTTTATTTACGTTTTTACCAATAAAATATAGGTTTAGTGTTTTGTAGCATAAAAACATTACTCAACCACTGTCTATCGTGCAATACAACTAACATGTGAAAAAAATACCACGTGAAAAAGAAATAACATCCATGTCTATGGTTGGACAGAGAAACGCTAAAGTAGTATAGGATAATAGCTACTTACATTCGGAATAAGATTGTTATAATTTATTCTACGCTGTACACCATGCACCTAAAAGAAAGGTGCAACACAAGATATTTTCGAACAATTTTACATTGCAGCTGCAACTTGAGGCAATAATTCAGCATGTTGCATGAAAATTGCTTTTCCTTAAGGTTGGTCGAAATTAAAAAAAAAAAATTTGTTGCTGAAAAAGTTGTTTGAAGCATTTGGATATGGGTTTATAATAATAATACTGGTAACCAATCAAAGCCCTCTATTTTCAAAGTTTGATTTGAAAATAAGTCAAAGTTTAAGTGTCTGCCAAGGTATGTTTTAAAAATAACTTCAAGTGTACAAGAAGGTGCCAGTATGCATCTTTCAAAACGTTTTCAAAAGAAATAATTTTAAAGATGTAAACCTGCTTTTATTAGTAAATTGTTACTGTTCAAGCTTTTTAAAGTGAGTAATTTTAATTTTGATTTAAATTGCAGCGAATCAAATCTTTAGATCGAATTGCTGTGGTAAAAAACGGACGCGGTAAGCGTTTTCAGAGTATAAATAAAGAATTGTACGTGAATAGAGATTTGGTTTAAAATATTTAAACACATTATACAAAACCCGGGGGGTTGCACAGTGAATTCAAGAGCTCCTGCACAAACCCCCTGGCCATATTGAACACAAACTTGTAAAGGACGGAAAAAAATTTTTAAAACGTTTTACAAAACAAAAAAAACTTGTAGATTGAAATAAAATAAACATAGCCTTTTCTAGTGTCCTGTTTGACTCAGAGAACCAGTGCTTTGTGCTGTAAAATACTTTGATTATGAGGAAAATAGAAATAATAGGCGGCTTAAGTATGCTATTAATATATAAGTAGGCGGTGTGTTGTATAGGCCTATACACATGCTGTATGCACTTTAGTTATATATTTATGATTCAAAACATCTTCGTCACTATGAAATAAGACATCACTTAGACAATAAGACATCACTTTTTATGACATAAAAAAACAAAAGTATAGTTGAGGATGCCACATGGACCAACGCTGCCCCCGACCGACGGAAACACCATGACGCCCCAGATTAGGATTAATTTTCATCGAATTAATAAATACCTCTACATTTAGATTTCTAGACAACATTCGTAATTCTTTTATTATTAATATATTTTAGGTCCTACAGCCATTTTTGGGTTTACAGGAAACTTCAAAATAATATGTATCTAGTTGTAGTCTTTAGTTCCACTTCGTAAAAAAGCGTGATGTTTGCAAAAAATCATAAACCTGGTGCTATTCAGAATATTTGTTTTAAAGTTTGATTATTTACAAGCAGATAGGGACACCACAAGATAATTTTTGAACATGGGACAAATAATTGGATTGTTTTTCTTTGTAAAAAGAAACTCTTTGATTTGTGTTAGTTGACAAATCCGCCCGACCTGTTCAAGTATTTATGACTTACGACTAACCAACGTAAAAATTGCACTCATATTTTGCGGTTTGGCAAAATTCCAAATCTTGTAGTCTCTCGGTCTTGATGTTTGAAAGATTGTAAAGATTAAGGAAATACTAAGGGATTTAAGTATAACACAAGGCTTGTAGAATCTCAGATCAATAGCTTCTTCACTACCGTAAATTGCCAACATTGGTAAATTGAAGGAAATCTATTGTATTTTAAATACTCTTGTAGCGAAAGATGCTGCATTATACGTACGTACGTACACACACACACACACACACACACACACACACACATACAAGCACACACACAAAACACACACACTTAATATATATAGGCCTAGAGAGAGAGAGAGAGAGAGAGAGAGAGAGAGAGAGAGAGGGGGGAAGAGGGAGGGAGGGTTGGAGAGAGAGAAAGAGAGAGAAAGGAAGAGAGAGGGAGAGAGAGAGGGGGGGAGAGGGTACAATAATTAGAGATAGATTGGGACCGAGACCTCCTCGGATTATTGAAAACTCGAATTATACTGAAATACGTCTCTGTACATTAGAGAAAACTGGAGTTCTAACAAACCCTAATACTGTAATTAGGAACTAAAAAATATGCTTATAGAAATTAATTGAATACAGTACTTACATAATTTAATGTTGCTTTGCAATACATTGTTCATCACGTTAGTTACATTTTTTTGGAAAAAGTTATGTGTCTTCTGTATCAGATCTTTTTCGTGTTACTGTGTCGCGTAGACGTCTTAGAAGCACATCTGTTGGCGTGGTGTCTGTTTGCTGCTCAATATAGCGCAGTGCAGCTTCATCGATACTACTTTTCCCTTCTTGTATCATCTTCATTCTCGTCATCACTCTCTTCAGTAGTTTTTGGTACGTAACATTTGTTACCTGAAATTGTTCACATCGGAATTTCCACAACCTGGCAATTGATAGGAAATGTCAAATCTGTTTCTCCTTGTGGATCAATAACATAGTCAACAGTTTCAATATGACTCAGGATTTTATTCCACGACTTACTTGTTGTTCTTTCATTTATTTTGTTTTATGATTCGGCTATCCAGTACAAAACTCCCTTATCTGTATTTTTTTATAGAAAGCCTACAATACTTTCTTCTCCTTCAGTCGCTTCTAAGAGGTATAGTGAAAGGTCACGTGCGTATTTTTTTCTTATGTTTTAGAACACACTGATCCATCGGCTGGATTAGGGTCGTAATTTGCGGAAAGATATAAAGCACGGATATGACCCAGAACACAATTTATCTTCATCAGGATGTGACGGTGCTTTGTCTAACAGTAAAATAAGCTTCTGAGGCAAAATTTTTTTTTACCTTTTCAGTTTCGGACACAAACTCGTTGAAAACCACTCTATGAATAGTTCTTTAGCCATTCAATCAGCACTTTATTTATTATATGAAACCGACAATGCTGACGTGGAAATCGTTTTAAACGTCGGGGACTTAATCGACTCGAAGCCGGGCTCGAACTTAACGGAAGCTCGGAAAATTACGACGCGGTATATATATATATATATATATATGTGTGTGTGTGTGTGTGTATGTGTGTACACATACACGCACACACACACACACACACACACAAACACACACAAATATATATATATATATATACACACATATAAATTATGGTAATGTATTGATTTTACTTTTCATATACCATAATTATCTGTTTATGCTCAAGTTCAGTTTACCGTTAATTTTTAATACATTCAAACCTTAACAATACTTCGAGGAAACGATAAGATTTAAATAATTATTGGATTTATCAAATTTATTAATTATTTTTCATATTTACCTTTATTAATGACAGTTCCTATACTTCCACTATGTTACTACTCGCATACCAATTAATATTAATTATCTACTTCATGCGTCCCATGTTTCTTGATTTGAACTTTACAAGAATTTTCATATTATTTTTAAATTCTCAAATTTGTATGTAAATGTTTGAGATTGTGAAGACTTTTGTGGTTATAAACATAAATAACTAAAAGTATGTTTAAGAAATATTATTGTATAGTTTGTGGTTCGTTTTAAAAACATGTTAAATTTTTTCTTAAACTTTACTTTACCTGTTAACTTTGAAATATAAGTGTTAGATGAATGACTATCTATAGGAAAGTGGATTATAAACTATAAATAAATAAGTGGAACTATTTAATATATAGTTAAAAACATTGACTTAGAAATCAACAATTGGTATTACTGAGCTAAGAACAAGGCACCTAATATGTTGATCCTTTCAGACAAAATGGAATCATTATATACAAGTAGATGGAGACGTTGCCGGAAAGTTCGAATAAGACAAGACAGGAACGTTAGACAAGTCTAAGTCAACGTAATTAACTAATACATTATTCCTAGATAGGTATAACGGTTTTCACTTTACAGTTATCACACAAACCGCATAAATCTAATTGCATCTGCGTAAATCCAATTCAAATAAAATTACAAACCGCAAAATAATTAATTCAATATTTTTTGCAAGTTATAAAAAGAGGTTTAAATTATATAATACATTTTTCAAATTCACAGAGATTCACAAGTCCATATATCCTTACAGATTGTCCTAATATTTTATCATTATATGCTAATTATAAATTTCAGTAATTAATTTTAATCGATGTGAAAATACTTACAAATTCGAAACTAAAACGTGGGGGAATGCAAACAGATTTTTGGGAGCGGAAACAGTTTTTCGAAGTCTATAGATATTTATTAGAATATTGCCCGGTAAAATTCGCTAAAAATTTATTAAAATTCATATCATATTAAAATATTAAAGCAAACTACCCTGTATCTATTAAATCTTTACCCTGTACTGATCTATGCAAAATAATTTTATATTTTGCAATAATTCTTTAAATGACACCAATCGTAGTTTAGATTCTAATTTATTTCATAAGGCATTTCTTACAGATTTGGTATTTTTACATTATACATTCCTAGAAGTAATTTTTTAGTGATACTGTACAGAATAGTAGCAGCTAGAATTCTGTTGAAGATAAAATCCCAAACACAGTTACGCAAACTGTATTGGTTTTAACAATAGAAATAATTTATACTTGATAATTTCTCTCGAATAATATTTACTTCTAAACTATAAGTTATGTATTCACTCAAAGATTGCGATGTTCTCGGGATCGTGCGTGCAACCTTACAAAGTGTGTGCCTGTCTGTCTATCTATCTGTGTATACGCGCGCGCGCGCGCGTGTGTGTGTGTGTATGTGTGTCTGTGTGTGTGTGTGTGTGTGTGTGTGTCTGTGTGTATGTGTGTGTGTGTGTATATATATATATGTGTGTGTGTGTGTGGTAGTAACCTTAATGTGTGTTAGTTTTAAAACACACACAATTTGAGTTCTATCCATTTTCCAAAACATGAATATTTTTGTTCACAATTAAACTTAACTGTAATCCAACACCTGTCCAATATTTCTCTAATACAGCAATAAGAGTAATATCTTCTTTAACTTTGAACAAACACAATAGTTGTAGTTTCTGTCGCACTTCGAGTACAGAGGTGCTTGACCATTTAATACAACTATATAATTCCCTATCCTCTCATACTCCTGCTTGACGATAATAACCTTAAGGTACACTTAGCTTTAAAATAAAGATAATAGTTACTTTCTCATTTCTCAGAAACGTTTTACTCTTTCACACAATCTTTATTTTAATTCAACATATTTCCTAATCCTTACTGTGTGATTCGTTTGGCTGTTCCTACTTACTACCGATTCACAAATTGAAGTATCAATGCTTCCTCTGGGCTGTTCAGATATTGAAAGTATTGTCAACCGAAATTACTTTTTTCCACAAAATGAGATATTTTATGTAAACATTATCTATTGAAAATTTAAAAAAATATTATTGTGTAACCTTGTGTTACTGTATGCTTATAATTTTATAAAATAATCTTAATATATATTTTTTTCCACAGGCAATGAAAATTTTATCAAAGAAAAAACTTGTAAAAACTGCTGGATGTTTTAGTAAGTATTTATTTGTAATTAAACTGTTTTAAAATTATTTTTATTTGGTTTTTAATGTCTTTAAGCCATGATCATTTTTTATCATAAAAGTTTTTGATTAAGATTAGTTTTTACAGTAATTTTATAAATTGTTTATGTGTAAAAAATTACACATTTATAAAAGAGGAGAGTTACGTTGGACGGTATTTTGGTTTTAGCTTGCCTTCAGGAAGAGAGTTTTAAATTCTCTATGTTAACTAAACATAGTGTCGCTTTATTTTGTGTTTAATTTTTTTGTAATAAATGTATTTTATTTCATTTAGTAAATTTCATTACCTCAAAGATTATTGACTGTTAGTGATGAAGAAGCAATCTGTGGAAAATAAAAACTCATGTTAAAACCTATTGTGTTTCTGTGATTTAGCGATATAAGCACTTTAAGCCATTCTTTAACTGAGAGGGCGAGGGTGATTAATATGGTTTAAGGTAGGTTATAGGTACACGCCGTTTGTAGAATCATCTCTTGTAGGTATGGTCATATCTTGTAGGTTGGCGTCAAAACAGGCTTTGAAAGTAGATATACGTTACTTGGGTTTACGTTTACACATTTGTGTTAGGTTTAGGGTAAACATGATTTTTAGAATTAAGCTAGGCCCATACCAGCCTTGTATACGAGTTCTATTTACATACAACTCAGGAAATGTACTCTTCTGCATTATTTTTTATGATATTATTAATAAGGATTTTATGAAAATCTGATACAATATACACATTCAATACGCTCTCAAATACAAACGTAGAGGTTAGCTCTTTATGGGCTTCAAAACTAACCTCATTGTCAGCCGTGAAGCCAACAGCGACACCCTTTATAGGGTCACAGAAGCAATTTTTGTTTCAGTTTTCTTTGAAAATAGTCAAACAAAACTAGCGTACACAAATGAGGTAAAACAAATAGAAAAATAACGTCTAAGACTATTATTAGGGAAAATTGTAAATTAACGAAAAATAAAAAAGGCATGCGAGTAGTAGGTGTCAGCAAAGTATATTACTATCGTTTATTAAATAAGTAAAATAAAATGGTTAAAGTAAATACAATTAAGATAGAGTAAACTTGTTTGCCTAATATCTATTCTAGAGAAGGCTGCCTTCTTTAATCTAGAGAAAGGTTATTGAGTTAAAGTTCGGATGATGGAAAATAATGTAAACTTATTAATTAAGTTTCACTGAACGTAAAGGACTACAAAATCCATGTCTGTGGAGTAGTTTTTTGAAGTAGACACACAGGTACTCTATGTTTGGTACGTAATGAAATAACCCTTGGAACTAGGCAAAGAAGAAAATAAAGAAGCCTAGTCGGCGAAGTAGAGATAGAACTAATGATGAGGAATAATAAATACTTAAGTAGGGGGAAATGATATATTGTATAAGCAGGGTAGTTTATTCCAGTATATTTCTAATACTGTATATGTGCAACATACTGAAATGTTTACCTTTAGCAAAAAGATGAGACAACGGATATAGAGTTATAGAAGTCGGAGTATAGTTATGATATTTCATAAATAAGATTATTTATAAGATTATTGGCCAAAGCTTTTCATCAATTTAATATCTAGGCATTATCAAGAGTTTCGTTCACCAACCGACACTTGAAACAACACTCTCCAGCCAATACTATGTCTCTGAATTATACTCAGTAATGTCAATTAAAGTCATTTCTTTTTAGAATTCAGTTTTATTTGTAAAAATATGAGCAATTGTGAGTAATTGGTAAAGATTCGTGAGCAGGTCCGGGTCTACCATTTACAAAATGTTCAAGTTTCCTAACCGTTGGATAAACTAAGGGTCTTTAGTAACACACGTAGCCTAGATATGCTGATTTAAAGAATAAAACCGTTAAGTAAAATACAAGATAATAAAAATAGTTATGATCAACCCAAAACGACGCAAGTAGGAATATGATGACTGATGAGCTAGTAGCGGCAGAGAGTCCTATACAATATTGTAATTATATTATTATTATAATTAATAAAAATTGAACAACAAATATATATTCATTAATAACTATTGAAAAAACCGTCATCTGCAAATCATACACACACACACACACACACACACACACACACACACACACACACACACACACACACACACACACACACACACACACACACACACACACACACACACACACACACACACACACACACAGAAACAAACACACACACACACACACACACACACACACAAACAAACACACACACACAAACAACACACACACACACACACACACACACACACACACACACAAACAAACACACACACAACACACACACACACACACACACACACAAACAAACACACACACACACACACACACACAAACAAACACACACACACACACACAAACAAACACACACACACACAAACAAACACACACACACAAACAAACACACACACACACACAACACACGCGCGCGCGCGCGCACACACACACACACACACACACTCACTCCAAAATCGATCTCTTTCGACTAAACATAATAAATTACTATTTTCAATTTACCAAAGGTCAGTTTTTAAAATACAACGTAAACACCGAACATATTCACCATTTTACATTTACCTTGTACAATCGATGCCGGTACAGTGCCGGAACCATCCCGCAAGCCTACCTTTCTCAGACTTCTGTGTTATATCCAAGCAGGATCTGGCAGGGAAACTCGACCACACTATTGAATATCCCTACCTGCTGACTTAATATTTGTTAATTCTCAGGAGTGGGTCCTTGTGGTGGTAATAATAAGAATTAGAGTAAGTATAGCATTAATATTCCTATGTAAGATTTGACAACCATTAAATATGTTAGTTGGTACTTCTTACTTACATCTTCCTTCCTCCAGTAGGCGTCCAGCTTCAATTGTAACCGATTGCCCGTAATCCATGTTAAATTGTCATCGCAGAGGTCCAATAATTTTTGTTTGTGAGTTAGGGATTGATGTCCAAAGCTTCTGCCTTTAAAAGGTTCCTAGCATATTTAGATAGCAGCATTTAATGAGGATGTGCTTTAGGTCTACTTCTTCATTCACTTTCGCATAGGGCCCATTTATGGTGATGCCACTAAATTGAACCGGTAAAGGTAGGCCTGGGTTAAAATCTGTCCAGTCTGAGCTATCGGCGCGAAGGTAGATTTCTCTCAATTCCTCTATACATGTCTTATTTTGCCGGTTATTTCCAAAGGTTAAATAGGGATTAACCAACAGAACATCGTAACCACTCGTCAGCCCACTTTCTCCTGAAAAATCACTCTTCAGACTTTTGGCAACATAAGAGGGAGTATATCTCACGGTCAGCTGGTTGTATTACTGAGGCCAATTTCGCTACTTCATTAGCTTTTTCGTTCCCTCTCAACCCGCAATGGGCAGGGAACCACTGGAATATTTGCCTTCATCGTGCAACCTCACAAATTAACATCCTCAATTCAGAAACTCTAAAGGAATATGACCTAGTGTATGGCAACACCTGAACTTGGAGGGGTGATTTCGGGTCTGTGAGAACAGAAATATCCGATTCGCAGATATAATGGCAGCTTAACAATGCAGTATTATTTGTCAGCAATTCAGCATCAATGGTAGATCCCCAAAGGGGAGTCGTAGAAACCTATTGCGCTAACATTGTGTCTTGGGAAGCCTCTAGAGAGCTTATCATGGAGACTAGAAAAGAACCATCTGTTAGTTGCATTCCAATTTTGATTTCGGAAACAAAGAAGTATTACCGATGCTTTGCTATACTTCATTAATTGCGTTTATAAAGGGTTCAAGAGAAAACAATCAGCAATTGCGGTATCGGTAATGATAGACTTTGAAGAGGCATTTGACAAGGTACCACATACATCCGTAATTGTTCAATGCATGAAACTGGGGATAAGGTGGAGGATGCTGCAAAACATTAATACCTTCCTGAGATACCGAACTATCTGTTAATGGTACCGAATCATCTTCTTACGTTGTTGCTAATGGTATACCATAAGGAGGCGTTGTTTGTCCAACGCTGTTCAATATTGCATCGCATGATCTCACAAAATCCTTACCTGAGCAAATACATTGCTGCACCTATGCAGACGACACCATATGGGTCACTGATTCAAATCAAGAAAAGGTATAGGAGTTCAGACAGCGCTCGTTTGCATGGCAAATTGTTGAAAAAAATGGAACCTTAAAATGTCTGCTGAAAAAATAGGATGTTCATTTTTCCCAAGAAAGAACTCTCTAGCCAATTTCACTCCAAGCCTGAAGGTCGACGAAAAATCCTTAAAGCACAACCGAAACCCTAAATTTCTGGGCATAGTGTTAGACCCAAAACGTAGATGGTCACCTTAAGTTGACCGCATTCTCGAAACATGTATGCGTAGTAAGAAGGATGAGGAAGCAGAGCTCAGTATTTTATAAAAATATAACATAAATAGACAATATACTAAATTGCTACAAGTGATGCGGCGAAAAAGTAAAATTAACATTTTCGAGATGATTTTTAATGATCTAACCCCACTAACAACTTTATGGTTTTTTTCAAAATAAACACTCCGTTTATGGTCCATTCACATTCATACCACTCATACAGTAGTATCTGTGTATTTTGTAAACAAAATCTTTCAGTGTATGTCATGAAGTACCATTGTAGTTCATTATACTCTTGTAGAGCCCCACTACTACTATTAAGAACTTGAACGATAAACTAGGAATTGTAAGTAAGGAGCTATTTTTGACACTCATTACACTTTATGCATTTTCAGGTCGTGCACTTATAAACAGAAAAAGTAACACTCCCATGGACCGAGTATACAGAGAAATTGCAGTGCTTAAAAAGCTAGACCACCCAAATGTGGTAAAACTCATAGAAGTGCTTGACGATCCTACTGAAGATAATTTGTATTTAGGTATGATATACAAATACAATTTGCAATGTTTAGACGTTTTCTTAGTGAATTTTAAAAAGTTTTTCACTATTAGTGATTTTTTTTACATTCAATAAAAAAAACATTAAAGGTTTGATTAAATCTTTGTAATCACGCAGAAGTAAGAGAAATGTTTGACCTAATTTAAAATTACAATTATTTAATTTGGTAAAGTTTTACCTTTTGATATGATTATAAAATAATAGAAATTAAAATAGCATACATAAAGTTGTGCCAGATCTCTAAATGATCCCGCCAATGCCACATTATATGTGTGATACACCTCTATCACTTTATATATAGAATGTCTACGCTACGTCTAGGCTTGTAATTGGGTGTTAGAGTATATAATTTGAGGATGGATTACGGATTTTTTAAAATATTTTAATTTGATATCGTACCTCTATATACTCATTAAAAAGTCTAATATATTTCAAAAACAGGGTTTTTAAAATGTATTATCATTGTTTAGTAATTTGTTTGTCGCAATATGAAAGCAAAACACCAATTTTATTTACCTTACTTAAATTCAATTAACAGCAATATAAAAATAAATCTATGTCTAGTAAAAAACCAAAGGATTAATACGAAGGTAAATCACAGTATTAAATAACGAGCTGAGACGGTGTATCTGGAACACGGTTGAAGCATTGAATTTTCCCATTCAGGTACTTCACAGGAAAAGCGGATTAAACGTATTTTTATATCATATATTCCATATACCGTTCAACGTCTCATGTGTATAAATACTTTACCATCACCGGTAGGAGGCTAAAAATCCGAAGATATCCTCTAAACCAGAATTTAGAATAACTTTACCCTTCCCCTACGAGCAATCAAGAATCATAATTAATTTTCAAATAACTAATCTAAAACAATTACCTGCAGTTATCAGCTTAGCCCTGCCTTATAAGACGGCTGGGTTGCAATCTTAGTTAGAGGGATTATTTTTTTGACTTTTATAATTTAAACTTCAAATTTTAATAACATTTGTGTTAATCAAATTAATAGCCTAAGTAGTTTTTGCATTTATAGTTTTCTATAAAGTTAACTATGTCAAACGACTTAAGCTCATTATTGTCGTAAATGTGTAAATAGTAGGAAGTTCAAGAGTTTGCCAAGGTATATTCTAATTTTTATTTTCTTAAAGAAATTGGCAGAACCCCTACAATAATAATACCAAGTAACCAGTATGCATCTGACCAAACGTTGTCTAATAAATTGTAACAGATGTACATTTATATTGACTAAAGTAGTGTTGTCAAAAGGTTTGAAATGTAATATTTAAATTTGTTTAAATTAAATCTCCTTTTTGAAACTTTATACGAGAACTTTGATTTAACCACTCTTTCTTCAGAACAATTTAATTAGACAGCGAGTTTCCTTAAGTCAAATTGTTAGATAATGGTAATAAAAACAGTTGACCCGGTAAGTCTTTGTGTAATAAATAATTCATTAAAATTTATCTCATTTTTTAAAAGGACAACATTTTTACTTTTAAACTCGAGTTTCTCGTCCAAACAATGCTTTGCCATTAAATGAATGGGAGACTTTATTTATAAATAGATACAAAAATAAAATTGTTAATAATGAATTAGGACCAATTCCAAATTCAATATTATTTTAAATAAACTTAATGGTAAATATTATCATTCTTAAATTATTTTGTTATTATTACGTTTTATTAATATTATAGGTCCACCAAAATTATATATTTGTAATTATCATATGTTGTTAAATGTAAATATATTAGTAGCCGTTGTTGTTAATTTGACAATACCCAGATCTGGTTCTTACTTTTGTTAAAACATTATAGGTTATGTTTAGTTTTTTCAATTAAGTTTAAATGTGTAGCATAACTGAAGAAGATGACATATTGTCATTTAAACGCGTATGATAATAAAGTTTTTATAATTGTGAGTCGTAGCATATTTATTCTTTTATTTATAACTTGCACTCATAAGCCAGCTTGAATGTATGTTCATTTAGAAATAGTGATGTTACCTACAGTAAATGTCAAATTAAATACTAACTTAAACTGTAATGCATCGTTAGGTACTGGTTGTTCTATTAATTTAATGTCAGGAATTTCTTAGAGAACTAAAACAAAAATTAGTAAAAAAAAATATGTCGAAAAATTAGATACAGTGTCAGCAGCTAATAATTCAAACATTACTGTAAAAGGAAATTGGATTGCTAAAATCAAAATAAACAATTTTCATGGCATGGGAAGTGTTCATTTGCAGAAAAAGTCAATTGTAAAATGATCTTAGGAATTTCATTTATTCAAGAAACTGGTTTAATGTTTATTATTTCAAAAACTCATGATATTTTAATTTTACACCTAATGGTAAAGTAACAAATAATAATGTCAAAAGTTGTATTGTAAAAAATGTGAGTTCACACAAAGTTGAACCTGGTTATGTACGATAGTAAATCAATTATTATCCGCAATGCAATTATATAATTTCATTATAATCAAATATGAAACCTATATGTACATCATTTTTCTACATAGTTCCTTTGCTTTTCAACTTGATCCATCGTTGTATAAGCTTCGTGATCCGTTTTCAGTTCGGATGCGAGCCAAGAATGCACCGCTGCTTTCAGTGCTTCTTCTGAGGTAAATCAACACACTTAATGCTATTTTGAGTCGACCAAACAAGTCATAGTCAGAAGGGGTATATGGAGGATGAGCCAGTACTTCAAAATTGAGTTTTTGGAGCGTTTCAGCAGTATAGGCAGCAGTATGCAGAAGATAATTGTTGTGCAGCGACGCAATACCTTTTGGTAGCAGTCCTCGGCGTTTGCTTGAAATCGCAAGCTTTAGCTTGGCAGTAAGCATCTCATTGCAACGTACACTCTTTATGCCTCTTTTTTCATATTGTTCCAGTACTGGACTTTGTGAGTTCCAAAAAGACTTAAGTATCATTTTTTCTACGAACAGTTGGTTCTTGATCTTTCTGTTGCATGGAAAGTTCGGATGTTTCCATTCCATACTCTGCACTTTACTCTCCGGCTCGTAATGGTGGATCCATGGTTCGTCACCAGTGATGTCTAAGAAGTGGTCTTGTTCATTAACATAGTGATCCCAAAGTTTTTGGCATATGTCAGACCGCATTTGTTTATGCAATTCTGTGGCAAATTTGGGGCCCGTCTTATTAGAAAACAATGTTGCAAACTAAACCGACTCGTCAAACTGAGCCAGTATAGCTTGTATCTTATTGTTTTCTAGATTGTAATAACCCTCCTGATGATGATGACATGGTCATCGAAATGTACATAAGGTTTTTATCCTAAGTAACTTGTATTATTAGTTATTTTTTATTATTTTTATGGTTTGCAGTTGTTTCCAATACTTTTATTGTAATATATTGTACCACTGTGCTCTTGATAAAATGTGTGTGTGTGTGTGTGTGTGTGTGTGTGTGTGTGTGTGTGTGTGTGTGTGTGTGTGTGTGTGTGTGTGTGTGTATGTGTGTGTGTATGTGTGTGTGTGTGTGTGTGTGTGTGTGTGTGTGTGTGTGTGTGGGTGTGTGTGTGTGTGTGTGTGTGTGTGTGTGTGTGTTTGTGTGTGTGTGTGTGTGTGTGTGTGTGTGTGTGTGTGTGTGTGTGTGTGTGTGTGTGTGTGTGTGTGTGTGTGTGTGTGTATGTGTGTGTGTGTGTGTGTGTTTGTGTGTGTGTGTGTGTGTGTGTGTGTGTGTGTGTGTGTGTGTGTGTGTGTGTGTGTGTGTGTGTGTGTGTGTGTGTGTGTGTGTGTGTGTGTGTGTGTAAGTTTTTTCTCGGACACTACTCTAAGGATTTTCTCCAAAATTGTTAAATAGGGGATTTTTAACCTCAGCAATCCAATTGACTAAGTGAAAATTTTCTGTTTAAAATTTCTGACTCAGTCGAAGTATAAGCCGATCGTAAATAGGTTTCCTGACATATGTATATAAAGCATGCATTATGAACACAAAATGACAGTAGGCCTACTACCGAAGTAAACAAAAATATAACTAAAGGGCCAATAATATTTGATTTGCCCTAATAGAAGTAACAAAGGCAATTAAAAAACTAGCAAATGATTATCCTGATGTTTTTACCGATGAAATATTCGAAGCATTAAATTTTAAAATGATTTATGATAAAACGTGAAGAAACTGGTATATTGAAAACTTATTCTCTGATTCTACCAAAAATGGTAAATTTAAAGAATATATTAGATGAACTTTTAGGTTAAAATATAATGGAGCATTTAACAAGTCCATATTTACGTCCTTCATTTTTAGTGTCAAAATATTTATTTATTCTAATGGCAAGTACAAAATAACATTAGTTATACACTCTGTAATAAACCTCGTGTTTCTCAGTATCGCTCGTGTTCAGTTGTCTTTGATAGTGCTGGACACACCTTAAGGTGATTTCTTATAGATGTGTTGTTCTTGTTGGCATAGGCTGCAGTATGGGTCCTCAGTTAGTCCAATTCGGTATAGGTGTTTTCGTAGAAGTTCGTGTCTTGTAATGAGGCGGAAGGTGGCATCTGCTACGTTTCTAGGGCCCTCAGGTGTTGTCGTTATGGCATTTTCCCATTGTTTCCCTTGTGTACGTTCCACTATATCTTTTACATGTTGAATTTTGATGGCTTATTTAATTTGTATAATCTTATCAAATTTGTATATTCTTATCTTATTGTGTTATAAGAAACTTTTGTTCTTGTTTTAATTCAGTACGGTACCCTTTTTAGCAAGGGTGTCTGCCTGCTCATTTCCAGTCACACCACAGTGACCAGGAATCCACTGTAGTACGATTGATTTACGTTCAGAATTTAGCGAGTGGTACAGCCTTCGGCACTCTTGCACTTCGGGGATTATTGGCAGATCAGGAGATGCTATGCCCTGGATAGCAGATTTTGAATCGATGAATATAGCAGCATTATTAAATTTGTTCATATTTGCATACAGTTGGCTTAGCGTAATACTAATTGCTTCGACTTCTCCGTCGAAGGCAGTTCTGTTGCTTCCTGCTGCTCCATAAAAGGAGAAGATGTTGCTAGATACTAATGCTCCTGCCTTTTCAGTTATTTCTGAATAAGAGCCATCGGTAAAAATATGTAGCCAGTCGGTTTCCGGATATTTGCTATGTATAGTTTCAAATTCAAGCTGTTTTAGTTGATTTTTCTGTTTGCTTTTTCTTCACTTGGTCACAAATTTGCAGGGAGTATTCTATCTGTTTGGATTCAGTTGGATTTTGCGGCAGCGGAAGAGGCCAGCGTTCATTAAAGCTGCTACAATTCAATCTCTCAAATAAATGTATAGCTTTTTGGATAAAACCATTTTGTGTTTTTAGTCTAGCAAGACGTTTCAAGATGCAGAGTCGGTTGCTGGTTCGGTTGACAGTCTTGTTTACATGTGACTTCCAGGTGAGTTTATTGTCAAACGTCATCCCTAAGTATGTAGACTCGTTTATTTGTTGATTAGTGAGCGTCTTAATTGTAGTTTGGGTCTAAATCAGTATGGGCAAGAGTAAATGTCTGAAATGCTGTTTTCTCATCATTTATTTTCATACCATTGTCATCACACCAATTGGCCAGTGCATCCAAGGCCTGATTCAATGATTGTTCGGTTTTTATTTCAGCCTTATATTTAGGGGTTTCATACCAGAAAACAAGATCGTCGGCATATAGTAGGCACTTGATTCCAAATACCTTCTTTAGAGCTGTTACTAGGTCGTTTATATAGACGTTAAAGAGTATGCAACTCATCACTGCTCCTTGTGGTAGGCCAGTTTGCAGTTTTTTGTGTTTTGATAGGTTATTTCCATATTTGACCCTACACGATCTTTGTCCAATGAATGATTGTATCCACTGCAGCATTTTAGATGTGACACCCATTTCAGAAAGTTTTAGAGTTACTTTTTCTGTGCAGGCTAGATCATATTTGATCTAAGATTTAAGATCAACGACCACAGCTGTTAATATTTTTTTATGACCTAGTGCATCCTTGATGTGTTGCGAAAGTTTTGCCACTTGTTGATTTGTGGAGCAGTTAGTTCTGAAGCCTGCTTGTTCCTCTGCTAAGACATTGTCGGTTTCGAGATACCAGTTTAATCTGTTGTTCACAATTCTCTCCATTGTTTTAGCAATGATGTTGGTGAGAGATATAGGTCTGTAGCTGTTGATTTGAGAGGGGTTCTTATTTTTCTTAAGGACAGGTATAACAATTGCAGTTCTCCAATTGCTGGGTACAAAGCCACTATCCCAAACTTTATTGAATAGTTTGAGAAGAACGTCTGTGGCAGTCATGCCTAGGTTTTTCAAGAATTCTGGGTGAATGTTGTCTGCTCCAGGGGATTTCCTTGTCTTTAGCTGCTTTATGGCAATGGCCAACTCATTTTCATTAAATGGTGCCTGGAATATGTCTACCAAATCTGTGTCATTTTTATTTGTAGCACTGCTGCGTATTAATTGCTTCAGAGATTTAGTCATTTTCCTAATATGTGTATTCTTCTTTTGTGCCTGTGAATAAGTTACAGCAAATGCATTGGCTATTTCAGCATCAGACGTTAGCTCCTTGTTTTTTGTATTGTATAGGGCCCTTCTTAGGGCAGGAACGTTTGTTTAAGAGATTTGCCAGGTATTTGTGCGTGCGAAAACTATCTGACAGATAATTAATATTGGATATGAATGCATTGAAGCAGTTTCTTTCGGCATTTAAGATTTCCTGTTTTAAGATAGCACATTGGTGTTTCCAAGCTTGAACATCCTGCACAGCTTTTGTTCTTTCAGCTTCGATTCGGAGCGCTTCTCGTTTCAATTTTAAGGCTTGAAGTTCTGCTGTCCAAAAGGGTGTATATTGTCTTACTTTGCCACGTGGAACATTATGTTTTGCACAATAAATGATATAGTGTCAAAATATGACTAGTAGTTAGTTAAATATGGAAAATTAAATCAAATTATAGAAAGTGTTTCACATCCAATAGTTAATATGTCTGATTGCTACGAGTATTCAAGTGGAGCAATGTATTTTCACCGGGTCGATTTGTGTAATTCTTTTCATCAAAGACCTCTGACCGAAAACAGAAAAAAGTGTAAGTATGCATTTAGTGATACTTTTAGTCAATATAATTATACTAGAATTCTTTGTGGTTTGCAAGGTTTGAGTGGAATTTTAAATGTATATGTAGAAAAGATATTTGGTGAAATAAAATATAAATACATGATAAATTTTGTTGATGACATAATAATAGGCCTATATAGTAAAAATTTTAAAAAACCCATTGAAGAGAACGTAGTAAAGAGATTAAGTAAAAATAATCTAACAGTTTGTTTATCAAAAGCGAAATTCGCTTCTACAGAAATAAGTTTTTGGTAGTAAAATAAGTCTACATGTAGTTAAAATAGATCCTGAAAGAACTAATTAAATTGAACATTTTTCAAAACTTTAGAATCCAAAAGATTCTGCACGCTCCATTGGTATGTTATCGGGCATCTATAAAAGATTAAGCAAAAATAGTCCAATCCAGTTTAACTAGCTACGCAAAAATAGAGTAAAATTTATGAGGACTGAAGAATGTGAAAATAGTTCAATAGAATTGAAAAAGTGTATAATGAATCCACCTCGTTTAAGTATAGCTAATTATGACAAAACGTTTCATTTAATGACAGATGCAGTGAATATTGTATAGCCTCATGCCTAATGCAAAAAGAGGTAAAAATGATAACCATAAACCTATAGCCTTTTATTCAAAAAAATGTACCTATTCTGAAACAAAATTATCAGTCTAGGAGAAAGAAACCTTAGCTATAGTGCTAGGCATTAAAAAATAGTACTAACATTTGGAAGTAATGCCTTTTTATTCAATAACACATAATCCAGCTTTGTTATGGTCGTTGAACAATTTTAAAAAATTGTGCAAGATTGGAAGATGGTTAAAATTAGGGATGGGCCGATTCCGATTCTCGATTCCAGGAATCGTCGATTCTAGGTGGTATCAAGGAATCGTCGATACTCGATTCTTCATCATAAAAGTGTCGATTCCGATTCCTATTTTGTTAACTATTAAGATATGTGTGTGGAGTAATTTATTGGAAAAATAATTAATTACCAACATTATCTTATTTATGTATTAGTTGATTTGAATGAATTAAATGATTAAAGTAAACGAAAATATTATTATTTATGAAGCAACAGCAATCAAGATCGTAACCATTTCTGGTCGTTTGACATCGCTCGTCTCTCTCTCTCTCTCTCTCTCTCTCTCTCTCTCTCTCTCTCTATCTCTATCTCTCTCTCACTAGAGCGGGTTCGATACTCTCTCTCTCTCTCTCTCTCTCTCCCACGTGTCTTACTGCCACTGATTTATAAATGTCAGAACAAAACACAAAAAAGTACAGTAAAAACTCGATTAACCGTGGCCATGATATTTGAGCGAATAGACGGATTACAGAAACACCGTATTATTCCTCCGAAACTTAACCTCAATAAATTATATTATAGACAGATATCACTCTCACAGTAATGTAATATATTTCGGAGCGAAAAGAAAATAAACACGATTGTAATAGCAAATGAAACTATTTATTACATGATAAACAGATCCGCACAGTAGCTACAAATGTAGCAAAATAATGTACAGTAATATAAACTTACAGGTGAAATAGTTCGTGTAGTTTAACAAACGAAGCGAACGCGTCACTGTACCTTAATACTTTAGCTGCCGGCCACAATATCGCGTTTTCATAGAGAATTGCCAAAATATTTTAAGCTCATTTTTAAATCATGTGTTGTTATACTTTGTTCCCCTATCATATCTAAGTATGAATATACGTTTCTCATCATAATATTTATAAAAATACGTGTCAGACCAACTGGCCCAACATAGTTTTTTCCTACCGTAAATGAAACGTAAATAAACTCCGTCGGACCAATTTACCCGACATTGTTTTTGATTTAATTAAATTTTATTATCTGTGCAACACTGTTTTGATATTTTTTGTGTTAGCAAGAAACAACAAAACCATAATTTCATGTCCCGGCTACCCAAATAATAAACTGACTGGTGATAAAAGTGTTTTTGCGCCTATCACTAAGACACGTAAACGTGTCACATGTGATGGATTTGTGAGTTTATAAATATTTTGAATATAGAACTAAAGTGTAATATATTCTCTCTCTGATAAGTAATGCTACAGGTCCAGTAAATACTATCCAAGATTCATATTAAGTAAAAGGTTTAACACCAAATAATTTACTTATTAAGGAATTTACGTTATAATTTTCTTCCAAGTAAGGATGATTTTATCTAAGTGTATCAATGTTAATACTTAACTTTCACAAAGTCCGTTTTTAAGGATTATTTTACAACTAAATATTTAGTCAATATTTCCGACTTACTTTTAAGGTTTTGTGAAATTTTGAAAACAGTAGTGAAAATCATTACAATACGCCATAACAAATATGCGTGTCGGCCCGTAACTAAGGACAAAAAGCTCTTAGAATAACATCATGTTTTTAATCCCGTCGGCGTTTATCTATCAAACAAAAACCATCTTAAATACATCTTAAAGTGGTGTGATGCTTGTTGTTAAATACTGTGCCTTAATTTTTCCAAAAGTAGCAACACCAGCTGAGTAGTACTAATAAACATAAAGCGTTAAGAGGCCCGACGGTATTCGGTTCAGGGAACTGGCCGTCACGTCAATTCGATGACGATTAAAAGAAACTGACGGTGGAAAACCACATAATATATCAAATATGAAAAAGCACTTAAACAACATTCATTTTGCTCAAATTTATCAACAAAAAAGATCTATACTTGAAGAAACTTTATCCTCAGGACCTACAAGTGATAGTTGGTTAAAAATCAACTGGGATTGAGCAATAAATACAAAATAGGCCTGAATCAGTTGCACTTGTTCCAGACACCTGCAGAAAAAAGGTCTCACCTGATGTGGAAAAGGTATGCCCCACTAATCCAGAATGTTGAGGAAGAAGGTACCCCAGGGGAATTGACAGTAGAAGAAGAAGTAAACAATTATCTGGGGAACCAGTCCAGATTGTGATGTTGGGAAGTATTTGGCAGTACAAAGTGCCAAATACCCTCATTTAAATGCAATGGCAATAAAATACCTGTCTGCCCACTCGCGATAGTGTTTTCTGAAAAATCTTTCTCAACTTCAGGAGCTATATGTGACTAGCGATGAAACTAGCTTGACCCACAACGTGTTCAAATGCTTGTGTTTTTGAACAGAAATGTACATTACCTGCCAGACTTTTAAATATTAAAAACTATCCTATTTGTATTACTTTTTTACTTTTTATGTTGTTCGTTTGTTTTTAATTTTTGTTTTGTTTGGGAGACAATGTATATAGGCTTAGGAATTTTTTCAAACATCATAAAATAAGTGAAGTTCACATTTTTAACTTTAAAATAAGTCATTACTTTATTCTGATATGTGTTTATGTTTAAAAAAATTCCTATTGATAAATCAAGGTTGAAGGTTTTGTGTACCCTATTACATTAAAACAGAACTTATAAAAGGTTTTGCCATATGACCAAGATGTTAACTAAATTAATTATTAGAGAACTAGAATGTAAGCTAATATAACTTGAAAGAATCGAGAATCGACTAAAGAATCGAGAATCGAACGGAAAATTTTAGAATCGGAATCGGAATCGAAAATTTTAGGAATCGGCCCATCCCTAGTTAAAATGTATATTAAATTTGTCTTTCAAAATATTTCATATAAAAGGGAAAGATAACCCTGTAGCAGATGCTCTCAGCCGAATAGATACAAAATGTACTGCCGTAGGAACAGACACAATTGAAATTGAATCTAAGGATGTAAATTTCACTGAAAATAGTAACAAAAACAGATGGGTCACTAACAATAGTGTAAATGTTTATGTAGTCTCCCAAACAACTTAATGTTTTATCGATTCAATAGAACACCGAAGAAATGAATCTGAAAACAATGAAATAATAGATAGTATTAAAAAAAACTTACAAGAAAAATGTTATCATAATAAGGAAATTTTAATGTTTAAAAATAAAGAAAAATCCAAACAACATATTTATTTACCAAAAATATTAATAAATATGCTTTTTGAGTATGCTTTTATCAAAATTCTATGATAGATGGTCACTTGAGTGAAATGAGAACCTCTGGAAAAATTAATAAATATTTTTTTGGTCTAATTTAAGGAGAATTATTTCAGATAAATTCAAATTTTGTGAAATTTGTAATAAAACAAAACCAGCATCAAAGATATATTATAAACCGCTAATTAGCAATACAGCTAAGAAACCAATGGAAAAAATGTGCATTGACATTTTAGATCTTCTTGTCCGTAGTAAAAAAGGTAATACAGTAGAGTCTTGAAAACTCGACATAATGTGGACTTGAAGGATGTCGAGTTTAAAGAATGTCGGGTTTGCCGGAAATAAAGTTAAAAATGATACAAAACACAAAATTGTTTGCTAAAGTGTGTAATATTTACAAGTTAAATTATTTACAATGATATGCAAAACCTACTTTTTTATGTTTCATGTTTTAATGGTGATATAAAATAGACTAAGTATTTAATTAAAGCTTACAAAATTTTGTATTGTTTGAAAAAAAGCTAATAATCACGATCACTAATGACTCTGAATGGAACAAAATAAACAAATAACAATATTAATTAACAAAGATCAATATGTTCTAATAAATATGTAATGCACTGAGATAAAAACTTACTGAATAAAAGTTGTGTGCAAAATGTAAGAAAAACCGTCTAATCTTGGACTACTTCTCAGAATGAGATCTGCTGTACGATGAGTCGTCTTTTTGAATTTTCTTTAAAACAAGTTGTTTGTTGCCGATGCACTTTATTGCTCTAAGAACAAAAACGCTTCTTCTACAGGCTGAACTTCATCATTGTGATTCATTTTTTTCATCTGAAACATCGTTACCATTGTCATCTTCAACTTCTGAGCCATTTTTTTCTCAATTACGGTAAAAACTATTTTACTGTCTCCTAAAGAGTCACTCATTTCATCTTCTTTCATCTAATTCTCCCCATATTCTTCAGTCTCCGAGACTCTTCTCAACAAAGACACAAGATTAGGTTGTCTTCAGACCTTTATTTGAGGCTCGTTTAACGGAAGACGCCGTTGCACTTTCTTTTACCCTTTTCAAACTTCGCTTCACACGCCGCCCGCCCTATTCGACTATCGGAGAGAGACTGAATTTTATTTTTAATCAGCCGTGTCGAGTTGTACGGTATGTCAAGTTTTCAAAGTTCTAGTTTTCGGGACTCTACGGTAACTATTTGTTAATATCCATAGATGATTTAGTTTGTAACATCATTAAGAAAAGCAACTGCTGTATATGTTACCAACAAAATTCAGAATGAAGTAAGTAATTTTTGCAAGTTTTGGTACCAATTGTAGGCCTATCAGATCTGGGGTCCATGCTTTAACTCAATAGAATTTTAAAATGTTTATGCTCAGCAATGTCATAAAACATAAAATCTTCACTATATACCGTGTGGAGATCGTGCGAAGCGATAAATTAAAAATGTTTAAAATCCGTTGAGAGCATATTTTCATAACAAACTAACTTCATGGGGAAAAGGAATATGCTTTTCGCAAAGAAGTTTGAATTCTGCTCTAAATGAATCAAACGAATATGCCGCATTCGAATTACTTTTTAATTACAAACCCAATGATGTTTTAAGTAATTTATGCGGCTTAAACGATAGAATAGAAAACAAGTATTCGAAAGAGGAATGGAGTAAGAAAATTCGTGGAGCAGTAGAAAATTTTTAAAAAAATAATAACTCAATAAAAAATATGGTATATATGTAAACGAGAAAATAGAGCATCCTTTTAAAATAAGAGGTGTAGTTTATGGTAAATCCAATTATTTATTAAAAAATGTGAAAAAATTTCAAAGTAAACTGGTTATGAAGGATGAAAGAACATACAAAATTTTTGTATTTTCTCTGTCCGGTTACGGTACTAGTTCAAGACTGTAATAACATTAACAATGTAAAGAGAACTCATGTAATCCATTACAATTGAAATAATGAGGGTAGACATCGGTTCTTAGGGAATCGAACGTATCGAAGTTAGATAAATAAGGGTGAAAAGGTTCTATTCAAATATTAACACTACACTATACAACGAATCAATTGCACGTACTCTTACACGAGATTCACTGCACATATAATCACAAAATACATTTAACATCAAATAATTTCAAGACGACTACGAATTCTAGACTTCAAGACAAATTGAACGGAGTTCATTTATACCAATAAAACCCTAAATATGCCACTGTTAAACATTATTTAACTAAATAATATAATAAATATATCATACAAGAAAACTGTGATTATGCAATTGGAAATAAATACCAGAGACGTCGCTGTAGGAATGATATCTTGGGAAAATCAAAACAAAGTTAATGTGCAATGTAAGTAAAATTCGTCATGAACAATATATGTATTGAAAAAATACGTTACATGTGTGTGTGTGTGTGTGTGTGTGTGTGTGTGTGTGTGTGTGTGTGTGTGTGTGTGTGTTTGTGTGTGTGTATGTGTATGTGTGTGTGTGTGTGTGTGTGTGTGTGTGTGTGTGTGTGTGTGTGTGTGTGTGTGTGTGTGTGTGTGTGTGTGTGTGTGTGTGTGTGTGTGTGTGTGTGTGTGTGTTCTTTATATAGTTTCATAACGCATAAATAAACTGGCCGAGTGTGCGTTATGATTATTAACCTATCAAATTATGAAACCATCTTAGTCTCTTTCATTTTGGCCCTAATTTCCTATAAGGACTTCGAGGTATGTTGAACCTTATTTATCTTCTCTTATTAATGAACATTGTCCTTTGCCAAAATTGGTTTTTAATAAGACTGTCCTGATTTTATTTGCGGCAGGTCTGATTAATTTGGCATGGAAACGTCCTCAAGTTTTGCATGAATGATCAGTTGAACCATACTAGTTCCACTGTGCCTCATGGTGGCCTACGTATTCTCACCTCTCTCTGCTCACCCATGGTCGGTCAAGTATATGTAGCGAACATCGATAGACCTTAATTTAAAAGGCCTCATCATTTTCTGTTAGAGTTTTGGTTATTGTCATTGCTGTCATTCTTTATAACAGAATCACATAGCATTGAGAATCGTTTGACTTGACTATACACATCACGTTACTGAACAATTCTCTTGCTTGCTCTCCTAATCGGGTTTTTTTGCCATAAATAAGCCTAAGTTTTCCGGCCGTTATGGATATTTCTTAATTGTTTTTCATCATTCTTAAAGTTAAGTATTTGCGTTAAATTTTTGTTTGGAATAGTATATTTTTCTCTTTTAGGATTTTATTTATTTACTTCTTATAAATAAACGCTTATTATTTTTCTTCTTATTTTCTTCTTAATTCTTATTTATACAATCTTTCAAGTTTTAAAAGAACGTCTAAAAGACCAAATGTTTTAAAGGAATGATAATATGACTTTCTTATTATTACTTCTTTGTGCTTATCATTTTCATAATTTAATACTATTTGAAGATATTAAAAACTCTATGTAGAATTACTGTTTTTTCTAGAATTATTAATAATGATGAATGGTTTTAACAGTAATTAAACAGTATAAACACATTATATTTAGATTTGTATATGCTCACTTCCTATCAAATCTCCTTCAGTGTAATAAAAGAATCGTATAATATCTGGGTTTTTTTCAATATCCCGTGAATTGAATGTTTTTCCTGAATTCTTGTAGTCTTCGACAAAAACTTCACATATTTCTCATATTCATAGTTCAGGTTTCTCTCAACAGTCAATAAACTTCAGACCTTATTTTGAGTTAATTTGAAGTTTAACTTGCTTGTAAAATCTAATCAGAAAATCTCTTCAAACATTTTATTACAATTGTTACTATTTAAAAACGTTTACCATTTTACTAAATACATGTACAAATAATTTCATAAATTTAATAAAGAGTACTTGATAAAGACCAAATCTGACTTCTTGTTTTTACATATTTTACTTGAATATACACAACAAAATGAGTAAAAAGTCATTTAGAATGTTGCAAATTTCGTACACACACAACCTTATTGTTAATACACGCTTCATTATCTTCACACATATATATCATTCGTTACGAATTATAACAATTTTATAGCAGTGGTTCTCAACCTAGGGTGCGCAAGCCACCCAATGGGTTGCTAGGGGGCTCGTAGGATGAAAAAATGAAATGGCAGATATGTATCAGTTATTTGATCAGAGTTGAAGTTTAGTTGTTTTCGAGGCTCCCCTTCCGCCTGTAATACAGGTTACATGACAGAGGCTGGCTGCAATGTTTAGATTACTTATCTTACATTTTTTAACAAATCGATAAGGTTAATCTGAGGCTCCAGGTAAGTTCAATGACAATGTTCACAGGAGCAGAGAAGATAGAATCTTAATGAAAAGACTGACTTTTGGAGGAGATGTTCTCTTCAGAGTCAGACAGAACTATTTGAGACTTTGCACGACCTTTTGAATGAAAATTGATTGCAACCTTCTAGTGATGGTAAACAGAAAATATCTCACCTAAAGAGATTAAAATCATCATTTGTGAGATACTTTCCAGAGCTTGATGATGGTATTCACCAGATTCAAAATCCTTTTTCTGAAGAGAATTTTCAATCAGCACAGTTATATATTGCACAAAAAGAAAGTCAGATTCAAATGTCTAATGACAGTACACTGAAATCATTTTTCAATGTAAAACCTCTCATAAACTCTTGGTTGGAACTCAGCGGTAAATATGAACACTGTCTGACATAGCCCTGAAGGTTTTCTTGCCTTCTTCATTTTCTGTATTGGCGAAAAGAGCATTTTCATCCTATGCTTTTATCAAAAACAAATACAGGAACAAGTTGGATGCTGCCCCAGATACGAGCCTGTACTTTCTTTCAAGCTGAGCTTCAAATAACTGTGCAGAAAAACAATGACAGGGATCCCAGTAATGTGCAAGTAAAAACGTAACCAGGGCTAAAGTGTTTTCGTATTTTCATAAACTTTGTTATATAAATAACAAAACTAATGGATAAGTTTAATTTTAAACCATTTTTAGTTCTGGACGTATTTTCTGTTAAAACTGTAATGCAATGCTAAAATGTAAACACAAAATATAGTAAGGTCTATTTTTATTTGTCTTTATTGTCATCCAAAATTTGACTAGACTAGAATCTAATCCAGAGGTACAATTTATGACAATGATTTAATATGGGATACGCAACTGAAATAAGGTTGAGAACCACAGCTATATAGCTACATTAAATATAGCTATAAAGTATCCATTTGAGGTAAGTTTCCTACGTTAAATAACCGGTTCCCCAAGTGAACTCATTTTCCTCGGCCTCGTCGAGACTCCGTGATTACCTTATTTTGGTACACTTAATTTTATCTTGTTCCTAAAACCAAACTTATACTGGGATCTTTGAAATTATATGCCAATATAGTTAAGTAGTTATAATATAGTAAATAATTTTCTCTTTGTTAAGAATCTTTAGCTTAATACAATTTCGAGTATGTTTGTAAATAGTGATCAGGTTGGCGTTTTCTCGAATTTTAACCACTATGATTTACGATATTTAAAGTAATTTTTTCATGTTTAAAATGTGTTTTTAAGTAACATATTTATATTTGTTGATTCCATCTTCACGTGAGCTACTAGCTTTCACTAAACTAATGTTTAGTAACATAAATAATCACGAAAAATCAGATTCCATTGTATATCAGGCATTGCCAAATAAATGTCGCACTATGGCGTTTAGTAATAGTGTTAACATAATTATACTTAAAAAGCTTCCTTGTTTTTTTATCCGCATTTTGCGCTACTAGATTTTACAATTTCAAAATTAAAATTGATTCAACTATCACCAAGTTGAAAATGGACACATTTTCCAGCTGTTGACCTATAACATTTTGTACTATAATCATGAGATTAAAAATACTTTTAAAACTTTAAAAGGCTCACCGGTCCGTCACAAGTGTATTTTAAATACTTCTTTTTAATAAAATTATGCTTACCCTTTCAAACGTAAATTTTATTTTTGGTAAAAAGTTTTCTGCGTGTTGACAGTTTTTGAACTGCTGGAACGTGGAGAAGTGATGGTCTTGCCAACAGAAAACCCTCTTACCGAAGCACAGGCATGGGCTTACTTTAGAGACGTTATATTGGGTCTTGAATACTGTAAGTAACATTTTAGTGAATAAGTTATGTTTATTTTGAAAATACCTTTTATAAATATCAAATATGTAGTTTATGGTTGACGTTGTAGCAACGAATCCATTGAATACCTTGAAACAGTCAAACACTGTCTTGCAATTTGTAGAAAAATATTAATTTCATATATATTTATTAATATTAAAATTATATATACAGTATGCCTAAACTATGCGATGTTGAATGATGTAAAACTCGCCCTGAGCAAAGATCAGATATAAGTTACAGCTTAATAGTAAAAAACAGAATAAACGCGTAAAAGAGGGGAGGAGAAACCGTCGGTAAAGGTAAATCGGACTAGGAAAGCACGAGGGCTTTAGATTTCAAGTTGTAATAGTCAAAAGTAAGATCATGGCCTAATTAGTGGCGTAAACCGCAGCCGATGATGGAAGACAACTACGATAGATTTCAATTTCTGTAATATATCCGGTGAAATTGTAGTAGTTCCACGGTAGAATAAGTGTAGTTTGTTTTATCTGAAACAGTGTAAACATATGGCCCACAGAAGACTGGGCCTGTCGATCGTTTATCAGTGGGGGAATGGATCCAGGAAGCATGACGCTCCGAGGTAAATCAGTTATGGCCAAGTGCCGTACAATCATACAAGTTAAATAATAAAAAAACCTTTTAATAAACTAAAATATAAAATAAAGAACTGTAATTTAAACTTTGCTAAACATTTTCACTTTTTAAAGGCTTACATTTGTTCAAGAAGATAATATGTTATATACGACATAAATTAAAAAATTCTAAAATTCTAAAATATATATATATATATATATATATATATATATATATATACAATATAAAGTAGTGAACAAATCATTGGAGAAGTTTAATGAACATTAAATTCAAGTAATGCACTATCCGAGAAACGTAATTTATAAATAAATTAATGATCTTGACCATAGAATTAAACATTATCAGGTAACCTAAATGCCAGAATAATTAGGTAAAAGTAAATAAAAGTTTTAAGTTTTCAGTATTCCAATGATGAAACAATAAGAAACAATTTTTCGAAAAATATTGTAAAAACTTTTGATAACTTTTACAAATATTATGCCCCGCCTGTCAGAGCGTTACGCTATTTCCTCCACGCGGCGTGGCCAGTGACAATATTCTATAGAAAAAAGATATATTAAAAAATTACAATTGTAACACTAACACATTGCCTGTAATATCTTGCTTCTGAGTCGGACCTATCAGGGATAATACAGGATCTCAGGTAAAACAACACTTGCATAAACTGCAGCAAACATAGGCCTATGAGTAATTATATTTTCCTAGGTTAGCAATATAAGTTCATTACAATTAATTTAATAGACTACAATGAGTCTTTAATTTGAAATTGAAGATATAGGCTATTACAGTACAATAGATATGTTTTAAAAGGAATTATCAAATATGGTTAACATTTCAAACAGATCTTTTTTTACAAAATAGGACCTTTTGTACTCTGGAGGCTTAGATCCAAATCGAACGGTAAACAAAATATGAAAATAAACGAATATATGTATATATATATATATATATATATATATATATATATATATATATATATATATATGTATATATATATATATATATATATATATATATATATATATATATAATATATATATATATATATATATATATACACACACACACACACATATATATATATATATATATATATATATATATATATATATATATATATATATATATATATATATATATATACTCGACTAATAAATACTATAGGATTATCGAACAAGCAGAGTGCAATAGGATCGTATAGAGTTATATAATTACTAATTTTGTTTCAAAACGCGGATTTTACGGTCCCTACCCTGAGTATCTGTCCGTTTCTTGGACTCAGATTTACTTTTGGATAAAAATAACAAATATATATATATTTATTTATTTATATATTGATTTATTTATTTATATAATTACAGAATTTCGTTAACAGCTTGCTTACAATTTTATCACACACAAAAGCTATTCAGTATCCAACATTTATAATCAGGTTGCTGAAAGCGAATAATTCTACTAATCGTTCAATATAACTTATATAACATTATAAATTGCAGCAGGAGATCCTGCTGGACAGTTCACAGCTGCCCTTAGTTAAACAGGTAATATAAGATAGGGTCATATTTTGACCCGGTCTATTTGGTTGTTTCGTCGTTAAGCTGGTCATCATCAGGTTATAAGACGAATGACGGTATGACATGTATTTTCAGGTGGTTGTTTTCAGGTGTGCAGCATACGACGCGTAATACAAGTTTTACCCTGTATATTTAGAAACCCCTAATTCTTAACAGCTCACAGACCTATGCATTAACATCGGATAGACAAGGGAAAATTAGTACTACTTAGCGATATTTTTCAGCAGGCGACTTTTCTGTGACTCACAGCATTGAACAGCATGAAATAATCTAGTATAAAACGCGTCTACTAGAAAGTATCAGTTAGTATTTTTTTGCCAAGTGATATATATATGAAAAAAAATATTATTTCAATAATATATTTATTTGTTTTACTGACGTAAATTTTTAAATTATATTAATTGTAGTATTGCTAATGTGCTCATTAAATTTTATTTCCATAAATGAGTGCTCATTAAATTTTATTTCTATAAATGACTTATAAATGCATCTCAACTAATTGCATCTCATGAAAACTAAATTATGTACTGTTTCATAATCTAGCTTTTAACACCCATTAAATAAATGTAGCCTATGAAACATTGTAAATAAATAATATACGTTTTTTGCTGGCTCTTTGCAAATATTTATTATTTATACAACCCACAGCCAGTAGTTTAGTTCAAATATTTAATAATCAATAATGAGTTTCATCTCTATGTTTCTAAAGTTCAAGTGTATGGAGTACTGTAATTAACTGTTTCCAGTTTATGAGACATAAAAACGATAGTAGAAACTATGAAAATTGAATAAACGTTCAGGTTATATTGGTAAATAAACTTTTCTTAACTCACAAAAATTTAACAAATAAGTAAAGTTTTTATAATTTATATAAAGCATGAAGAAAATATATAAAATGAAAGTTTAAAAACAAAAGAATTGAAATATTTCAAAAAGACTTCAAAATGATAATCGGGAGATTAAATAGTAACACTGCCGTGTACATGCAATCAGTGTGTGTATGTAATCCGTAACCCTAAACCGAACATCACTGTAAAAACTACTGTATTTCTATTTCGGTTAACTCTTGTAACTATGGTGTGTGCATGCGTTGTGTGTGTGTGTGTGTGTGTGTGTGTGTGTGTGTGTGTGTGCGCGTGTGTGTGTGCGCGCGCGCGCGTGCGTGCGTGCGTGCGTGCGTGCGTGCGTGTGTGTGTGTGTGTGTGTGTGTGTGTGTGTGTGTGTGTGTGTGTGTGTGTGTTGTACGGACTTAAATTGAGAATTTAAGCGTTACAATAAAAATTTTAAATTGAAAAATTATAAAATAAATATTTTTGAAAACAAACATAATTATTAATATAAATACAGTGCCATAAGTAATTATTTCCAAAAAACCTTTATAAAGTAAAGCCATTTCAAAAAAGAGGCAAATTATATTATTTTGGCGTTGAAGGAGGTAAATGAAGCAACAAGAGAAAAAAGGGGAAAAGTTAAATTAATGTAGAAAGCTCATCGACTTCTGAAAATGTGCAGGAAGAAAAATTTTAAAAAACATCAAGAACAAGGAAATCGCCAAAATTCAAGAATAAAAAAAATTATGACCAGATTAAATTTTTATACTAAAATATAAAAGTTGACAAACGACTTATAAATATAAATATAAATACAGTGCCATAAGCAGCTATTCAAAGAAACTTTATAAAGTAAAGCCATTCTTAAATGGGGGTGATTTTTATTATTTTGGATTTGAAGGAGGTAAATGAAGCAACTGAGAGAAAGAATAGAAAAGTCAAACTTCAAGTAGAAAGTTCATCGACATTTGAAAATGTGCAGAAAGAAAAATCAAGAAGAACATCAAGAACAAGGAAATAGCCAAAATTCAAGATTTAAAAAGTTACGGCCAGATTTAAATTTTTATAAAAAAACTATAGTTATTTTACAAACACCGGAAATAGTGACATAGGGATCAGACCATTTTAAGTGGTAGATCTAATGATTCTACATCACATTCTAACAAGGTTGCTGATTGGATCAGGGTCATCAGATGAGATCTGAAGAAATGTAGGGGTGTTGAAACATTAGAGCAAAATAGTCAGTAAGTCGAGTTATCGTCAGGGCTGGATGGCGTTCGTCTTACTTCGCTTTTTTATGACCTGGAAGTGTTAAATTATAACATCGTGTGCTAAGTGCGGTAAGTAAGTGGCTGCAAAATGTAACTGTGCGATTCCCAAGCCTTTTTTAGGGATTTCGGTCCCTAAAATTGGTTAAATTCAATCAAAATGGGGTGCATTTCAAATAGATCAAAGACAGAGCTTTACAAAGCTGATAAACCGTAAATTCAAGTAGTAATTTAAAAAACATATTTAATAAACTTTGTTATTAAATAATGGATTTATTAATATTAGAGGTAAAGAAAATGTTTTAAAAGGGTTATTCAATAAGTATACTGATATAAAATTAATATATAGATAAACAATGATGTTCTTTGTAAAAAAATTTAGTCAAAATTAGTACAAATTTGCCTAAAGGTTTTATATGTTACAGTAATTATGATTAAGGAACTGTTAAGTTTGTTTGAATAGTAAAATAGAATAAATAAAACATTAGTTAGTTTAGGATAGGAAAAGATATAAAGTTAACCTTACATAAGGGGTTGCAAGCAAAACTGGTTAGGAATTAACAAATCAAAATTAGTTTAGAAAACAAATGTCGGAAGAGAAATAATTTATGTTGAAGTAATTCTCAGATTTACAGAAAGTAAATAAATATTGCTCGAAAACAAACAACAGTCAAAAAGCATATTTTAAATATTAATTGATAAACTTAAAAAAGTATGATTTCTATATAAATATAAAAATGCTGATTTTACAAATAGTGTGCTAATATTAGGATCTAAATATGATGTTTAAAATTGGGTAAATGTTTTTGATGACATTAGTTGTCAATCTGAGTTATATTCTAGATAAGATTTGTTGATCAAAATGGGTGAGGCTTAATAAATGATTTTAAATGGTTAATATGTAAATGGTTTTTATAAATTGTTATATGTTAATATTTGGGGGTTTTTCGTTCATAAATTATTTTTAAGTATAAATAATGGGGAATTATTTGAAAGGTTTAATGCTAAATCGGGAAGTAGGTTTTTGCTAAATTGTTTCCTAAATATGTGGGTTTGTTTTGAAGGACAAAAAATCTTAAATATGCATAGATTTTGTATAAATTATAAATATTATTATGTGAAAACATGGGGTATAAATATTTTTTATTGAGAATAGGTGAAACATTCTGGTAAAATGTGATATACTTGCATATGTGATTTTTCTTATGAAATTATAAATATTAATATGTTTCTACTTTTAGGGATATTTTGTGTATTTTTCTATAATTTAAATTTAACAGTAAAGCTTAAGTTTACAGGATATAAATGTATGCTAGAATTAAGTACACTTTTCAAAGGGTTACATTAGGAATCAAAGGGCTAAAATACATTAAAATATTCAAATAACTCAGCTAGGGCTAAGTCATTATGAAATAAATACTAAGTTCATTTATAAAAGTATTATTTTGCTTTAGAAATTTTGTAAAACATATGAAGAAGTTTGGTAAGAAGTTAAATTTTATAAAAGTTATAAATCTGTGCTAAAGCAAAAATTGATATAAAATAAATAGAGGTGTTTTTTACTAACTTACATATTGAGTTTAATAGACAAATTTCTTACACACTCAGAACACCTGGTCATTAGGCTAAGATGCCTAAAAAAATTCATTACCCCGAAAACAGTACCCAAAGGGTTAAATCTCCACGAGTTAAGATTTTTAAATTAAAGTCCAGTGACTGGTTCTCTGGCAGATTTTGCAATCGTTAGCACAGGGCTGACTTCGGTCGGCGATGCTTGATCAAAATTTTTATCTTTCTGATGGTGGGCAGGACTGTCGCAGTGTGTGTGTGTGTGTGTGTGTGTGTGTGTGTGTGTGTGTGTGTGTGTGTGTGTGTGTGTGTGTGTGTGTGTCTGTGTCTGTGTGTGTATATATGTGTGTGCATAAAATATGTTTTCCTGTTTTCTAATTTAACTCAAGTCGGTTTTGTTTTTTTTTTAATCCAAAGATACTATAGGTAGATTGATGTTAAGGAATTGTTACTTTATTAGAGCTTTAGCAAGTTTTTAAGGTAAGTGTGTAGAGTTGAAACTTTTTAATGTCATTATTAACATTTTTATGTTGAATTTTGTAATCCATTATGTTTGGAGAAACTTAAATAATCACTTTTACATTAGTTTATAAGCATCCGAACTTTAAATTTTGTAAATTTGTAAAATATACTGAGACAGAACCTTTTTGATCGTTATGTGGCGATTTTTGAGATTTGGTATTTATTTGTTGATGTGTAAAATTTCTAGGTTATGTTAAATTCCTGTGTATTTGTGTCCTGTTTCTTTATGTGAATGTTGTAAAATGCTGAGTTGGTGTTCTGTTTGTCTTCCTCGACTTTTTGTTTGAAGCTGTGACCTGTTTACCCAATGTAGAATTTGTTGCACTTTAATTTGTATACGCCTGGTGCTTGTAGTTTATCTTTGTTGTTTGTGTCGTGTTGTACTTTGTATTGTAAATTGTTATTAGTTTTGTATGCTTTTTTGTATTCTGTTTTTTTAAATTTTTTGTGAGATATTTTATTTGATGTTCTATTTAGGCAGGTTTTTGATAGTATCTGATACTATGCGTGATTTGTATTGGGTTTGTTCGTTTAATATGTTTGTACTTTGTGTTTTTGTGTGTCCGTAAATTTCATATTGCTCTAGAGTGTTGATATGTGATCCTTTTTTGTGGATGTTTAAGATTTCTAGATTATGATAAATGTCTGTGTATTTGGGTCCTGTTTTTTTAATGCAGTTGTAAAATGATGAGTTAATCTTCTGTTTTTTGACTCTTTGTTTAAAGCTGCAACCTGTTTGCCCAAAGTAGAATTTGTTGCATTTGTTGCAGTTTAGTTTGTATAAGCCTGGTGATTATAGTTTATCGTTGTTGTTGGTGTCGTGTTGTACTTTGTTTTTGCAAATTGTTATTAGTTTTGTATGCTTTTTTGTATGTTTGTTTTTTTAAATTTTTTGTTGGGATATTTTATTTGATGTTCTGTTTATGTATGGTGGTGTGATGTATTTGTTTTCCCTCTTTATAGTGTTAATTTTAGTGTTTTTTTTTTAATATTGTGCCATCGTTTGTCTATTTTTGTGGTGTTGTATCCATTTGTATATGCTAAATATTTAATGGTGTCTAGTTCATTGTTTATGTTTTCTCTGGCCATTAAAACATCTTTAAGTCTATGGAGCATGGATCTGAAGACGTGTTTGTGTTGGATAGGTTGGTTTTAGGTGTTGTAGATAAGTGTGTCTGTTGTTGTGGGTTTCCTGTAATTGTTGAAGTGGTGTTTTTCTGTGTGGATTTTTGTTAAGGTGAGGTCGAGGAAGTTTAGGGATCGGTTGGTTTCAATCTCTTAGGTGAACTGGAGTTTTTGTGTATTTTATCAGTATAGCTGAGGAGTTTTTCGCATTGTCGGATGTAGCCTCTGTATAGTGTTATGATATCATCAACATATCTGTGAGAGTAAATTATTTTGTGTGTGTGTGTGTGTGTGTGTGTGTGTGTGTGTGTGTGTGTGTGTGTGTGTGTGTATTGTTTGTGAGTATCTTAGTGTTTTCTATGTGTTACAGAAAAATTTTGCTTAGGACACAGCTGATAGGACTTCCCATGGATAGGCCATCTGGTTGTGAATAGAAGTTTGAGTTGTGGGTGAAATAGTTTTGTTTGGTGATGGTTTGGAGGATGTTTAGGATTTCAGTGACCCACATTTTTGGTATATTGTTCTGAATTAATTGGGTCTTTAGGATGTTGAGGGTTTCAGATACAGGAACGTTGGTGTACATTAATGTTATATCGAGTGATAGTAGTGTTGAATTGTGTGGTATGTTTACGTCTTTTATTATATTTATGAGGTTTGTTTTTTCTAAGTATATGTTAAGAAGATACTACTGTAGATGAGTTGCATTTTCTAGTAAAATTTTAACATAAGATATTTATACAACCTTAAACAATTTTTATCACCAAATTAACATTTTTGGAGTTTTTAACGCATTTTATTAAAAATGTGATGACTAAAAATAAATTAAAAATAAACTAGCTTTATAAGTTGTTTTTTAGTTTTTTTCTGTTGAAAATATTTTTCTGTTTTTTAGTGCACTTCCAAAGAATTATACATCGAGATATTAAACCATCTAATTTGCTTCTGGGAGAAGATGGAAGAGTGCAGATTGCCGACTTAGGAGTGTGTAATGAGTTTTCTGGAGGAGATGCAACTCTTTGTAATACTGCAGGCACTCCGGCATTCACAGCTCCTGAAGCTATTTCTAATAATGCAAAATTCAGTGGCAAGGCAAGTTATTAGCAATCAGATTATTTTCAAATGCTTAAGCTTTTAAATAATTTACTTTATATATTTTGGTCCCTTCTAAGTGCTAAGTATACTCTCTCTTCAATTATTTCTATTTCCTCCATGTATATTTTGTTATTAAGTATATAAAAAAGTGCTCTCTTCCTGAGTTAATGTACCTAAGTTTCAATGCGTCCTAATTAAGTTGAGCACCAAATTTAAAGAAAAAATACTTCTACATGCCATAATTTATCTTGTTGTTATGGAAATTGTTGAGATTAGGATTTGTGATATGCTAGTTCAATCTTGATCACACAAGGATGTTATACAATTAAGTATTTTTCCATCCCTTGATTTATTGTATGCTGACGAATAGTCAGATGTTTCATTCATTTTTCCAAGTAATTTTATATTTTGAAATCCTGAGGCATTCTTTATATTTTGTACTGTGAGCACCACAATAGAAATTTAAATTATTCATATTTCCTTTAAATTTAATTTCAAGCAGATATTTTCTTTTATCTGAAATTTAGTGGTATGTTCTCATATTTGATATTTTAAAAAAATAATTTCATGGTCAAAAAATTTAATAGGCTGTTGTTACTATTTCTTTGTACTTTTAAAAACTAGATTGTTTTAATTGAGCGAGGGCTAAAATTTGACAACCTTATGTACAAAGACATGAGGCCACTATTTCTCAAATGTTTTAAATTCATCTCATACTTTATAAGTCAGACAGGCTATCCAAACACTTTTGTCTTGTAGTCTTCTCAAGTAAATTTTACCTTTTTAATATAAATATTCTAATTATTTCAATAATATTCGATTAACCCATTATCTGGCATTGATCAACATCTATAGCAGTAAGTTTTTTTCCATTGTTGCATTAGGTGTATTGATTTTTTAAATAGATATTTAGGTTATTTATAAAGCATATATATATATATATATATATATATATATATATATATATATATATATATATATTCTGTTTCAGGGAAGTATGTAGAATATGATGGCGTAATTTACATTCATATATTTTTTTAATATTCGTAATATAATTGGTAAATAGCAACAGTTAAATTGAAAATATGACAAATTTTGAAAGTAAGTAGGTAAAATATGTAGGTAAAGGTGTTTTATGAGGTCCATTGTAGCTCAGTAGATAAAAATATTAGAATTTTTAAAGGATAAAAAATCTAACTACAAATTAATAATTTAATTAATGATTTATAAAATAGCATTTTTTTATGTAAATTGTGTTTCATGGAAACATTATACGCTCATGAACAAGCAAAATTATTACATTTTCCATGTATAAATATCTATTTTGTTGTACAAAATAATACTGCCTTAAGAAATAACATAATTTTTTTTTTTTAATAAAAGTATGAAAAATTACAAAGAAATTGAAAGAACTTTTGATTAGCAGTTGTAGAATATTTTAAATACTTTCAACCTGATTTATAAGAAATGAGATATATTCAACCTCATTTAGGCCTATTATTTCTAAAAATTAGTTGAAATTCAAATTTCAAAAACATACATTTTCTAGAGAATTTATTGAAAATTCATAAAACATAATAGAGTTTTTTAAATATGTAGTAAAAGAATTATTACAAAGGAATTTAGGAACCTTATCTCCAATTAGTTTTGATGCATAACTCAGTGAACATCAAGAAATTAATATTTGTTGATTCCATCTTCACGTGAGCTACTAGTTATCACTAAACACTTTTAAATGCTTATAAACTTGCCTACAGTAGCACTAAGTTTGTCTATTGAGGATTGCCTTTTCGGGAGATGTGTCCCATTGTCAACTCAGACCGTAACTCAGTTACAGAGTACTCAGAGTTACAGTCTGAGTTGACAATGGGACACATCTCCCGAAACGGCCGTCCTCAACAAACAAAGTAAATGCTACTATAGGCAAGTTTATAAACATTTAAAAGTGTTTAATCAAACAATTTGCAGGAAATTTTTGCTTGTAATAAAAGGATCTAAATGAATGAAATGATACATAAAAACTATAGGGTAAAATATCAGCTTTTCATTAATATATGTACCATTGCATTTATAAAAAAAAAGTATTGTATTTTTCAATTAAATATAACAATATTATGAAACCATAAAATACACCTTGGCCACTACAAGACAGGTTTTTGAGCCTATGTAATAACAGATGGTCAAATATATGGTTAATTTCATTAGTTTATATTGATATTTTTGTGTAATTAATTTAATGAAAAATATCCAGATTCGTTTTTAGGAATTCTAAACTATTAGAAATTGAATAGTTTTAAACTCATAAACTGAAAAAATAAATTAATCTTGCTATTAACATGAAGAAGATGGAAGATTTTTTTCAGAGGTACTCTACATTGGGGTATAAATCCGGTAAGTTTAAGTCTGTGATCTTCTTAATTCAAAGAGTCTTGCTAGTGAAAGCCAGCTAACTTGAAGTTAAAGAAGAAACACTTTGCTCAATACTCATTTTATCGTACAGTAATGAAACATGATATGATATTTAGAGGTCTTGTCTTAGTTAAATTGAATATTTTAAAGCTGTTTTCTGACATGGTTTTGAATTTCTATGTAGAAGCTGAGGTTATTCTGTAAATGAAACAATGGGACCAGGTAATATTAGGTATCAGACCATTGACTTTAGCTGCAATGTTATTACAAAAGATATTAGTCACATCTGTGCAAAACTTATAAATACTCTTGAATTTTGTGTTCCATTACGTTTGGTGAATCTTAATTAATCACTTTAACACTAAATGTTATAGTGATTCATTATGAATACTATTAGTAAACTCAAATCTGACTGAAATAACCTGTGCATTATTTGGAATAGCTGTTGTCTTGTTTTTAGAAGTGGATAATGTGCAAAGTTTACATTTATTCTCTTTATTCGATTGATAAATACAGATCATGATTAGTCATATTATTGATTTGGCATCTACTGTTTTATTCGAGGGTGCTATTAAATATTCTTAGCTAACGGCATCTTGTTTAATTAAATGAGACACTATTCCAGATAGAAAGAATTGAAATTTATGTAGTTGCTGAATTAATACTGCAAATAACTTATATTTCTTTTGTTTTCAGTTTTTCAGTACACTTTTGCAATTGTTTAAAAAGTTTAATTTTTACACTAACTGATTTATCTCTATGTGACATTTCCATATTTCAAGTTTCAAGTATTCATTTGAAAACATTGTAGAACAAACACCACTCCAAAAATTTGGTACACTCATAAAATTTTGTTTTTTTTTAGTTTAGTTTATAACCATATAACATAGTTTATATGCATGACCATATAACAGAGATGGGTACATTAGTTTCATTTTATTAAGTACCTCTATAAATTACAAAATGCTGGGCTACTGTTACCTCAATATTTTTAATCTATTATATATATATATATATATATATATATATATATATATATATATATATATATATCAAGACCATTATATATAATTTGGAACAAAAAAGTACAAAATTAGTAACACAAGTTAAAAAAAAAACAATGTATTTATTGCAGCTAGTTATAGACATTAAAAAAAACTGTAAAAACACTTCAAATATTAGTCAATTCGAATTTAATTTTGATATAAATCACCCATAAACTGCCATCTTTATCCATCTAAGAGAGTTTTATTTTAGAAAATTGTAATAAAAATGTGAAGTTAAATTTTAAATAAATTTAAATTACATAAATTGTATATAATAAAATATTCTTTTGTTAGTTTAATTCAATTACAATAGATAAAGAATTTGATGCATTTAACCATTTGCTTAGGTATTTGTTTTGCCCCTACAATAAGGGAGGGAGAAAAACATCTTTAAGTTGGCAATAATGTATTCAAGTTAGGTTGTGTTTGAACTAAACGACTGTATAAAATAATGTCTAAATTTATAAGAAACTAATAAGTAATATTTGAGTAATTTATTGAAAATTATAAACTTACTTGCTGACGTTTTTTGAAACTGTTGTTTGATTCATTAAGTACTCAAAGAGTTACTTATGATTTATTCAGTGAATTCAAGATGATTACAATAAGCAACTTTAATAGTTTTAATTTATTGTATAGTTAAGTGTATAGGTAATTTATGAAAACCATTTGTTTATGAAAAATATTCTAAGAATTCTAACATTTTTGCTTAGTTTCATCAAAAAAATTTTCTCAGTAAGTTTTAAACTAATTTATTTCAGCTAAAACTTGACAAGTTATTAATTCGTTCATTCCAAACATAATAGTTTGGCTAGTCATGATAGACAACAAAATTCACAAATGCATTACACTTTCCATGTATAATGGAGGACTAACACATTCAACAATGTTCTGATGAGATTATAACAGTATAGTGGTCAACTTAAAAAACTTCAGACATTAGATATTAGATTTAATAGTTTTACTTAAACTACTTATCATATTCATGTAATTATCATAGATAAATGTTATGACTTCAGGCAGCTGATATTTGGTCACTAGGAGTGACATTGTATGCATTTGTCTATGGTAAAGTTCCCTTCTCAGCATGCTCTGTACCTGCATTGTACGCTATCATTCTGTCTCAACCGCTCATGTTTCCTGCAACACCCATCATCACAAAAAATCTTCATGATCTTATTTGCAGGATGCTTCAAAAAAATCCTTCCAAAAGGATATCTTTACAAGAAATTAAGGTCAGTAAATACTTCAAGGTAAATAAATACTAATTAAAGTAAATAAAATTAGTTTCAGAATTATAGTGTCTGGTACTATAACACTTTTGTAGAGATAAGTTTGTATTCCCTAGGTTTGAAAAGAGAGTATTTTTGTATGTTTGAAATGCAAATGTCTAAAGTATGTCAAACCCTCTGTCAGGAGAACACAACAGACACAGTCTTGCCTCTGCATTGTGTAGCTTATCTGAGATCAGTGTTTATAAAGTTGAAAAATAAAACATTTTAAAATCTTTTATTCATTTAAAAATAAACATTGTTAATTAATTCCAACTAAATATCAACATAAATTCAGCAATATTTAATATATAAATCAACCTGACTTCCCACATGGTATACAAAGAAATATAATAAATAGTGTTGTCTAACAAAAAAAACCTTTTTGCTACATTATAGTTAATGCCTAATTAACCGCTTTATTAATAATTTACTTATAAACAATACTTTCCTTTGAGTTGTATTTTTTACATTTAATTTCTCAGTAAATATTCTACATTAAATGATACTAATATTACTACTTGCATGAACTTACAAAGTAAATTTTTTAAACAATTGAAGAGATAAAATATTTTTAATAGCACTAAGTGATTAATCATTAGCATCTCACTGATACTGTGGAGAAGAACACTGTTTTATCTCAGTAAGATTTAAAATAAAATAGCTTAAAGTATAAGTTCATAAATTTGTAATATTGATAAATAATATTGTGAAGGTTTTACGGAATGTCATGGACATCACAATACATCAGAAATATTCTATACTCCCCAGCCAAAACTAATTGATTTATTTCCAACTAAACCGAATATTTATGCCGAAATCTAGATTTTGCAATACCTATAATTTAGTATACTTCAATAAGCAGATTAATATTGTTCAATAATTTTTATCATTGTGTTTTTTTAATGTGATTTTTTTTTAACAGCGTAAAGTCATGTTTGACTTAGAATGTAAACCTAAAAAAAAATTATACATGTTTTGTGAATGATAAAACTTTAAAATCTCGTTATTTTTAAACTTTTGCTTTTTCATATTTGTTCATTTTCATTTAAAACTGATCTTATACATATAAATGGACCTAAAATTTGTCCGTTTATAAATTTAAAAAATATGGATCTAAAAGTATTTGAAAGAAATCCCTTCTAATTGTATAACTAATAACATGCATTGCCTAATTCAACCAGTTCTAATAAAAATATTATAACCTTTTATCCTGGTCAGGGGTTGAGCTGGTTCAACTCATTGAATACTATCCTTGGTATAGATTGGACTATCCAGTGTTAATAGTACATAAGTAAAATAAAAACAACACAATCCGTAAAATATCAGGTTTTGGTATTTCCAATATTCTTCAATTAATGCTTTTAGATTGCAAATCCTTGCCTCATTTCTACTCATGCACAGCTGTAAACAAAATAATTCCAAACTACAGTACAGCTCCTAATCTCATGCACAGTTAATTAGTTAATTGTTTTATGAATCCAGATTCATAAACATATTTTGTATTTTATGCAGTTATAAGTTTGTTTTAGGGATATTTTCTTTATATATTTTTCTGTTAAATTGTCTATAACATTTTCAAATTGATGCATAAATGTTTAAAGTGACTGACAAATTTAATGAAAAAGGAAGTATGAACTCAAACCTAATGTTGTAGTATTTGTTTATCTTCATTTTTTATACATTTTTTAAACTTTATATTTAATACCTCTGAATAGGAAAAGTAGGCATGGACCAAACTGGGTTGGTAGAAAGCAATTTTTCTCATGCAGAACAAAATATTTGGTACAATTAAAAAATGTTAAATAATAAAAAGTATAGGTAACCAAATTTTACTATGAGATATTTTATAACATTTGTGACTAGTATAAGATATTAACAATAAACGGTAGTGACATGTTGAAGTTCTTTACGTTTTTTAATTTTTTTTTCTATTTCTGGCTCTATACAATACTTGTAGTAGATATTTTTAATTAACATAGCCCCCAAATTAAAATCATTCAATGTCAATCTCGATTCAATAGATATGAGGTTTGTTTATACATACAAGTTGAACTGAATAGTACCAAATATTTTGTGGTTAGTTTTTTATCATGAAATTTTTCATTATTCAATTGCTTTTAAAAATTCCACAAATTTGTTTGCTCCTCTAGATGTCTTGTGTTATTCATTACACTGCAAGTTGGTTATTTATATTTACCTATTTATTAATAGGAACGCCATCTACATATACAGAAAATGGATTTTATACACTAGATAAAATTTTAACATTTTTTAAGATATCGAATCGTTGTTCAAAATCTGTCTTTACAGCGATATTTCCATTCATGAACCTTTTCTATTGAAATAATTAAAGATATGCTCTCTAAAGTAGAAAAAAAGTCTAAATAACATTTACAATCAGCCAGATTTCTATAAAAAGACTAGGCTTCATTTAAAATGTTTTAACCTTTGTTTAAAGTCATGAGCATAAAAATTGTTCTACATAAATATACATGTCGACTCATGCGTTATGTATGTTGATCATGCTTATATATTTTATAAAAGCTTGTTTCATCCTTTTAATATGATAAATGGTTTATTAAGTTAGAACAATCACTACCAAACTTTTGAAATGTTATAAATATCCTAAAAATCTCAGTAAATTGTCAACTTGTCCACATACATTCAGGGATCAATGTACATGCATGGATATTAGAACACATTTGCAGTTTTGGTTCCCCAATTCTGAAGCTTCAAGTCATTTTTTAAACCAACTTTACACCTAGCCTCCCAATACTGTTGTGTTAAGTCTGTTAAATTGTGATTTCACAAAACAAGGTGTAATATTTTTCCACCACTATTTCTTCATGACACAAGGTGAAGACAGGCTGTATACTATGCCTACCATGTGGAGATAACTAATAAGACAGGTCGATGCTTTAAAAGTGGAACTGTTTTTTCTGTAGGCTAATGAAGAGAACAAGTCAAATCATTACTTATTATTTGTTGTCTCTTCAATACTATTACCACCTCCTCAAGTATTTTGCTATAATTTTGACAGAGATATAGAACAGCTCTATGTATTACTAGAATACTATTCCCCTCTTGTATGCAAACACATATTCAGTAATTCCACAGTAAATTGTTATCGACTAAAGTATTGTTTCTTTTCTCAGTTGCTTTATACTTTCAATGAGTTTCTAACAGTAAATTACCTCTCTCTACTATAACACCTTAGTGGATATAGTGACTTGTGTTGAGGAGCTGCTCTAGTGTCAGAGAATATGACAGTTTTATAGCGTTAGATGAGCTGTTGTAACATAATTTTAATTTTACCTTTCCTGTTATCACAAATGACCGTCTAGTACTCTACATTTAAATAAAACTCGAATAATTCAGTATACTCCATACATCTACTGCTACATTTCTCTTCAAATTCACCTTTTATTTATCTGTGTAAATATGGCATCAGTCTCTTTCAATATATCTAGTGTTAATGGTTTTGTTGCTAAAACCAGAGTATTATTTTTTGTCTGGTCCTACTTTCTTCTACTCTTTATGTTCGAGCTATCCAGTGCAGTGCCTATTTTTCCAGGACATTTATCTAGAAATTAAAGTTTAAATGAATAGCATTTACTAGATTTAACTAAAAACATCTCAATTTAAATGTTTTTTGTTGTTTCTATTTTACGGATAAGTTGTTTTATTGATAAAACTGAATTAGTTCAGATAGCATCATGCATAATATGGTGTTACATGTCATTTTGAACAGGAACAGACTTCTTTGGTATTTATTTGTATAGTTCATAAAATTTTACAACAAATTATATTACTATAATTTTATTTTAGTTCATTTTTCGTAGCAACCTATGTGTTTATCAAGTGTTTTCATCATGCCAGACAGTTTAGAAAATTGTACAAAGTCTTTCTGTGATATAATATTTTATATTGTACAATATTATAAAAATTCATTGTTATTTCTTCAAATAATTGAATTTTTTTTAAGAAGCAAAACTTACAGAGTTAGTATTACTTTCTAAAATTTATTCTCTTAAATCATAATTTGCATTATTTCTAATTTTTGTGATATGTAGGCTACATTTTTAATAATAACCTTAACTTTTTTCCCAACCCACAACTAATAACACTAATCCTGGGAAATTAACATTGTACTTAAGCATATTCATTGGAATGTTTGAATATTGATTCCCAGTATCTATATGTCATTACCTAGCTTAGTTTCCATTATAGACTGAAGACATGACACTTACAGACACAGTCATTTCTATTATTGTGGATTATATTAATGGATTAAATTAGTCTGGTCATGCAGTGTTGATTAATTCCGTTTTTTTTTTTTAATTGTACCTTGCAAAGTTTTTGTTGCAGTTTATTTAATTACAAAAAAATTGCTGGATTTAAAATCCAAAATGATATAATATTATGATTTTTCCATATTTAAATTAAAATATATTAGTTAAAATAACACTAATAATGATATTATTAATAATAATCAGTGCTTTACGATAGTCACTATACAACTTTACAAAAAAATAATTTTTTTCTATTGTTTTATCAATAAAATTTATATACTTAATTAGATCCTACCAATGTATCACAAAGCAAATAATTTGTTCTAAGAATATTAATGATTTTAGTTTGTTTATCAATTATTAGTTATATACCTATTACAAATATCAAATTATCAATTATTATAGCTGCAAAACTAATTAAAAATAATAATAATAGGTTATAAACCTAATATTAGGGACGTAACTGGTATTAATGTAGGCTCTAAAAAATTATATTTCTATAAGGGTCTCAAAATTTACTTTGTAAAGAGTTGATATAAGTCGGATTTCTTCTAGGGCGGCTCCAGAGGAAGGACAGTAGGGGCAATTGCACCCTCCAAGAATTTGGTTAAAATTTCATTTCCAGGTTATTATATATGAAAGTTTTCCACCCAAAACCACCCCATGATTTCCTGCCATTGTGAAAAAATTTCATCCTCATGCCGCCCTTGGATTTTTTACTGTGGTCTCTTACAATTTTTTGCCATAAGTTTTAAAAAACATAGCGCAATAAATCTCTAAAATATAGTGAAGAAAAAACAAAAATAATTTATTGTAATTGTATATATATATATATATATATATATATATATATATATATATATATATATATATATATATATATATATATATATATATGTATATATATATATATGTGTATATATATATATATATATATATATATATATATATATATATATATATATATATATATATATGTTTGTTTAATATTCCTGATGATGTTGGTACTGTTAGCCAACGAAAAGCTTTGAATTATAAATTCAATTATAATTCTTGTATTTGTATTTTGACTTATGTTCTTTATTAATACACAAGAATACATATTGCGATATATATATATATATATATATATATATATATATATGTGTATATATATATATATATATATATATATATATATATATATATATATATGTTTGTTTAATATTCCTGATAATGTTGGTACTGTTAGCCAACGAAAAGCTTTGAATTATAAATTCAATTATAATTCTTGTATTTGTATTTTGACTTATGTTCTTTATTAATACACAAGAATACATATTGCGATATATATATATATATATATATATATATATATATATATATATATATATATATATCAAAGCTGGATGCCTATTTAGTTGCAAAATTTGTAAGAAATAATATGTGTCTTGTAGGAACATCCTTGGGTAACTGGTGGAGGAAAATATCCATTACCATCCACGGAAAATAACTGTCAGTTAGTGGAGGTTACTGATGATGACATGAAAAAAGTTGTTACTTCCATTCCAAAACTAAATACCCTAATTTTAATAAAGACAATGCTGAAGAAACACTCATTTCAGGTAAATGTAATGCCTTTAGTAACTTTAGTTAATTATTTTAAAAAAAAGTTTCATAACCATGATACTATGGTTAGCACACATATACATATACACATTTGTATAACTGTAAATGATGCTCAGAGTAGTACTTGAAGTTTATGGTAGACAAATAAGTAAAGTTTCCCTTTGATTAAACTAAGGTTTGGTGGGTAATTTATATTTCAGTCTGTAGCAAGTTCAATTTAAGTATGGTTGTTCTTTGTATAATGGATTTTTTGCTACATTATTTCTTTTTATACTTCTCTTTGTGTTTTATTTATATGATGAATAGTTATTATCCATAGTGCGTCCGTTCTTTTTACATTGCATAAAATCCCAGTTCCGACGTTTCACTAGAATCTCCTCTAGCATTGACGAGTTCGCACTTCAACTGTTGTTGGGTTCACCTCATCAATGCCAAATGAAATTCTAGCGAAACGTCGGAACTGGATTTTATGCACAGCAAAATGAACAGATTTTGAAGGTACAAAGGGTATATTTGTTATTGTTGTGTAAATACATACAGAACCTACAATGAGTGTGAAACAATCTCATCAAATGTGAAACATATCTGTTGATAAATAGCAGTAAGCAGTACTTTTTCGTCTTGCAAATGTAATTTTTTAATAAGTCTTGATAAGTTAAAGTGATTCATTTAAATAAGTGTTTGTTCAAAACCCCCAATAATATGGTTTCAATATCTGAATGTTTAATAGTTATGATTATGAATGAATAATATGATTTAATAGTTACATGTACTTCCAGTTACATCTGGAAATTAATTTCTGGCTATATACATCCTCTTATACTTTATATGAAGAAAGAAATTCAAGGAGCCATTGAAAATCAAAATCAGTTGAGTTGTTATGATAGTTATATGTATTTTTGGTCACAACTAGAATAACTCCCAGTTTTATATAGCTTTTGACACTTCTAATGAAGTACAAAATCCAAACTCTCATTAAATATCTAAATCACTTAAAATATATTCATTTAGGTATTTATTTATAGGCTCCTTGCATTGTCATAATATAAATTAAAACATATGTATTGTTTTGGTTTACATAAAAAAGACCCAGAATAAATGGCAATCCTACAGTTTTGCAAAGGCTGTTTATGAAAATCTGACGACTAAAAATATAAAACATCCAGTTAGAAAATCACTGAGTAATTTTTACGTTGTTGAAAGAATAATCCTAATAAAAACACACATTCTGTAATGGTAAAATAAGTTTACTCACACCTTTCTTGAAAAAACCTCAATTATTAAGCACAAATAGTAGACAAATTATTGTGAAACATAAAATTTTCCTGCTTGTTATGGAATTTCAAAAAAAAATTTATGAAATAATAAAATTTAGCTGTCCCTTAGAGAAAATTTTATTGAAAATGATCTATCGGTAATATTTTGGACATCATGACAACCACTCTCATCATGAGAGTCTTCATCTACCTTCTGCAATTAAGGTACCATTTCCCATGAAATACCATCTTTGTATCCATTCATATCATTTGTTGTGTAATATTTCTTAAATACATGTGTAATGGGCTCTGCTTTATTAGAATTCCGAGTGTTAATTACCCAGTTGTAGAGAATTGTCACAATTTTTTAGAATTTTTCCTGTCGTCAAATGGTTATTGATTATAAGAAACCCATTCATTTAGTTTTCCTGAAATTATTCTGAATGCTTTATTTACAATATTGATTACTTGGAGCTGATATGTCATGGTCCCAGACATGATCACTAGGTCTTTATTCATTTAATGCAACTGTGTGTTTTTTTTAATATATAATTTCTATTCCATTTAATGGACCCCACCAATGCTGCTACAACTACTGCACAGTTTTTAACTAGTCCAATACTAAAGTTTCATAATTTATCCTATTTTTTCTGTGCTGATACTACTATTCCAGTTGAAATTTTATGCTTAGGTAATGTTTTTGTTTTTAATATATTAAATAGTGGAAGCTTAAGTACCCATCAACCTCTACAACCATTTATAAATATTACGCTGTACAATTTATTTTCAGTCAACAATAGCCAATTGTTTATTTTTTTTATTGCTATTAAATAACTAGTTGACGGATCAAAATAAACAATTGTTTGGTCTTCTCTTTCTGTCATACTTGAGCATTTGAATTGACATTTCCAATTTTTAATATAATGCTGAATACCTAACAGTTTCTCATTGAAATAATTTGGAAGTGCTGCATTTTATTTGTTCTCCAGCCTAACACTGATCCATCTCTCCACATCATAGCTAAGGATGCTCTAAAATTTGATGTGTGAAATTTATTACCTAACAAAGTTTTAAAGTTATAATTTCATGAGTTATTAGCTTTATGAGTTTTAAGTAGATATTCAAGTACTCTGTTTTTCACAGGTTCAAATTATCTTAGAGCCCATAAAAACATTACCTTGAAGAATTGGCACTATTAAACTATTATCCAGCTTCGCTTTGTACAATTTGCTTAAAAATTGTGTCATAGCTACAACTTACAACAGAAGCATATTTCCTTTACAGGATATTTTTTTCAACATGTCTAATGATTACAGACTACCATATTTACAAAAACAAGTTATATACTAACAGCTGTGCACGTTATAAAGACATTTTGATTTTTAGAGATATATTTCTGGAAAAAAAAGGTCATTTTATATAAAGTATAGTATTTGAGACCTAAAAACAAAACACTTTTTTTTCTGGAAATGGTAAATACTGGAATAATTATTTAAAGTAAACTTAATATTCTTCAAGTTACAATCGTTGAGGGATTCCTGTAAATTTTGAAGCTATCACTCGACATAAGAAATATGTACAAATATGAATAATTTAAATTTCTATTCTGGTGCTCACAGTACAAAATATAAAGAATGCCTCAGGATTTCAAAATATAAAATTACTTGGAAAAATGAATGAAACATCTGACTATTCGTCAGCATACAATAAATTAAGGGATGGAAAAATACTTAATTGTATAACATCCTTGTGTGATCAAGATTGAACTAGCATATCACAAATCCTAATCTCAACAATTTCCATAACAACAAGATAAATTATGGCATGTAGAAGTATTTTTTCTTTAAATTTGGTGCTCAACTTAATTAGGACGCATTGAAACTTAGGTGCATTAACTCAGGAAGAGAGCACTTTTTTATATACTTAATAACAAAATATACTTGGAGGAAATAGAAATAATTGAAGAGAGAGTATACTTAGCACTTAGAAGGGACCAAAATATATAAAGTAAATTATTTAAAAGCTTAAGCATTTGAAAATAATCTGATTGCTAATAACTTGCCTTGCCACTGAATTTTGCATTATTAGAAATAGCTTCAGGAGCTGTGAATGCCGGAGTGCCTGCAGTATTACAAAGAGTTGCATCTTCTCCAGAAAACTCATTACACACTCCTAAGTCGGCAATCTGCACTCTTCCATCTTCTCCCAGAAGCAAATTACATGGTTTAATATCTCGATGTATAATTCTTTGGAAGTGCACTAAAAAACAGAAAAATATTTTCAACAGAAAAAAACTAAAAAACAACTTATAAAGCTAGTTTATTTTTAATTTATTTTTAGTCACCACATTTTTAATAAAATGCGTTAAAAACTCCAAAAATGTTAATTTGGTGATAAAAATTGTTTAAGGTTGTATAAATATCTTATGTTAAAATTTTACTAGAAAATGCAACTCATCTACAGTAGTATCTTCTTAACATATACTTAGAAAAAACAAACCTCATAAATATAATAAAAGACGTAAACATACCACACAATTCAACACTACTATCACTCGATATAACATTAATGTACACCAACGTTCCTGTATCTGAAACCCTCAACATCCTAAAGACCCAATTAATACAGAACAACATATCAAAAACCCACGTCACTGAAATCCTAAACATCCTCCAAACCATCACAAACAAAACTATTTCACCCACAACTCAAACTTCTATTCACAACCAAATGGCCTATCCATGGAAAGTCCTATCAGCAGTGTCCTAAGCAAATTTTTTCTGTAACACATAGAAAACACAAAGATACTCACAAACAATATACACACACAAAATAATTTACTCTCACAGATATGTTGATGATATCATAAAACTATACAGAGGCTACATCCGACAATGCGAAAAACTCCTCAGCTATACTAATAAAATACACAAAAACTCCAGTTCACCTAAGAGATTGAAACCAACCAATCCCTAAACTTCCTCGACCTCACCTTAACAAAAAACCATACAGAAAAACACCACTTCAACACTTACAGGAAACCCACAACAACAGACACACTTATCTACAACACCTAAAACCAACCTATCCAACACAAATACGTTGTCTTCAGATCCATGCTCCATAGACTTAAAGATGAAAACATAAACAATGAATTAGACACCATTAAATATTTAGCATATACAAATGGATACAACAACACAAAAATAGACAAATGATGGCACAATATACAAAAAAAAAACCAATAAAATTAACACTATAGAGAGGGAAAACAAATACATCACACCACCATACAAAAGCAGAACATCAAATAAAATATCCCAACAAAAAATTAAAAAAACAAACATACAAATAAGCATACAAAACTAATAACAATTTACAATTAACAAACATCTGACTATTCATCAGTATACAATAAATCAAGGGATGGAAAAATACTTAATTGTATAACATCCTTGTGTGATCAAGATTGAACTAGCATATCACAAATGCTAATCTCAACAATTTCCATAACAACAGGATAAATTATGGCATGTAGAAGTTTTTTTCTTTAAATTTGATGCTCAACTTAATTAGGACGCATTGAAACTTAGGTACATTAACTCAGGAAGAGAGCACTTTTTTTATATACTTAATAACAAAATATACATGGAGGAAATAGAAATAATTGAAGAGAAAGTATACTTAGCACTTAGAAGGGACCAAAAGTAAACTGATATAAAGTAAATTATTTAAAAGCCTAAGCATTTAAAAATAATCTGATTGCTAATAACTTGCCTTACCACTGAATTTTGCATTAATGCCGGAGTGCCTGCAGTATTACAAAGAGTTGCATCTCCTCCAGAAAACTCATTACACACTCCTAAGTCGGCAATCTGCACTCTTCCATCTTCTCCCAGAAGCAAATTTGATGGTTTAATATCTCGATGTATAATTCTTTGGAAGTGCACTAAAAAACAGAAAAATATTTTCTACAGAAAAAAACTAAAAAACAACTTATAAAGCTAGTTTATTTTTAATTTATTTTTAGTCATCACAATTTTAATAAAATGCGTTAAAAACTCCAAAAATGTTAATTTGGTGGTACAAATTTAAGGTTGTATAAGTATCTTATGTTAAAATTTTACTATAAAATGCAACTCATCTACAGTAGTATCTTCTTAAGATATACTTAGAAAAAACAAACCTCATAAATATAATAAAAAACGTAAACATACTACACAATTCAACACTACTATCACTCGACATAACAAAAATCTATACCAACGTTCCTGTATCTGAAACCCTCAACATCCTAAAGACCCAATTAATACAAACAACATACCAAAAATATGGGTCACTGATATCCTAAACGTCCTCCAAACCATCACCAAACAAAACTATTTCACCCACAACTCAAACTTCTATTCACAACCAGATGACCTATCCATGGAAAGTCCTATCAGCAGTGTCCTAAGCCAAATTTTTCTGTAACACATAGAAAACACAAAGATACTCACAAACATTATACACACACAAAATAATTTACTCTCACAGATACTTTGATGATATCATAACACTATACAGAGGTAACACCCAACAATGAGATAAACTCCTCACCTACACTAATAAAATACACCCAAAACTCCACTTCACCTCAGAGGTGAAAACCAACTGATCCCTAAGAATCCTTGTTCTAACCATAGCAAAAAGCCACACACAAAAACACAGTTTCAACATTTACAGGAAATCCACAACACCTCAAACCACCCTATCCAATACAAACACCCTGCCCTCAGATCCATGCTCCATAGACTTGAAGATGTTTTAATGACCAGAAAAAAAACATAAACAACAAACTAGACACCATTAAATATTTAGCATAAACAAATGGATACAACACCACAATAATAGACAAACGATGGCACAACTTACAAAAAAACACTAAAATTAACACTATAGAGAGGGAAAACAAATACATCACACTGCCATACATAAACAGAACATCAAATAAAATATCCCACAAAAAATTAAAAAAACAGGATACAAAAAGCATACAAAACTAATAACAATTTACAATACAAAGTACAACACGACACCAACAACAACGATAAACTACAATCACCAGGGTTATACAAACTAAACTGCAACAAATGCAACAAATTCTACATTGGGAAAATAGGTTGCAGCTTTAAACAAAGAGTCAACAAATAGAAGATCAACTCATCATTTTACAATTGCATTAAAAAAACAGGACATAAATACACAGACATTTATCATAACCTAGAAATCTTAAACATCAACAAAAAAGGATCACATTATCAACACACTAGAACAATATGAAATTTACAGACACACAAAAATACAAAGTACAAACATATTAAACAAACAAACCCAATACAAATCACACATAATCTTTGATACTCTCAAAAACCTGCCTTTATAACCATCACCGCTTAACTCAACATCTACAAGCAGAAGACACTGATGAAGATTGCCACATAGCGATCGAAAACGTTCTGTCTCAGTAAGCTTTTACAAATTTACAAAATTTAAAGTTCGGGTAGTCATAAACTTATCTTAAAGTGATTAAATAAATTTTATATCACAATGTAGTTATTAACAACAATTTAGATTAAACAAATCATTAAAACAATGTGACAATAATAATGTTGGATAAGTTTAATCCATAAATTAAAACATTAACAAGTTCAACATAAACATAGTTTTTAAAAGTAACTTGTTATTAGTATTATATTTGTTGAAAGATATTTTCTTCATTGCTTATTCCAAAATTGTATATTCTATTTTTTTGGATGGGTGTATTTATGTAAACAGATATTATACTATAAATAATATTCGAGCTGGCTTGTGAGTGAAAATTATAATTAAAGAATAAAAATATGGTACAACTCACAAATATAAAATTTTTTATTTCATACGCATTTCAACGACTAATTTGTCGGCATCCTCAGTGAAGATACACAAATCAAATTGACTAAAAAAAATATATATATATATATATTAAACATAACCTATGTTTATTGAAATAAAAAATTTTATATTTGTGAGTTGTACCATATTTTTATTCTTTAATTATAGATATTATACTACTTAGAATTTTTAAAAGTAGGGGTTAATATTTAAAAGTGGGGCTCTTACATTAGAACCCCTCTTAATTAGTGTAATTGGGACTGGGACCTGGGATATTAGGTGTTTAGAAAGTTAATTTGACTTCCTGTGAAAAATAGAACCAATCAAAAAGATCCTACATATTTCATCAAATTTCATGAATTATTAAGATATCATAGCAATTTATTTTATCCTTTACTGTAAAATTTTCATACATAACAAAAGCAGAAAAACAAACAAAAGCAGTTTATGTATGAAGCTACATAAACCTTGTAAACTCAATTTACACACTGTGCTGTATCATTATTGGAAAAATCAGTTTTTGTTGTTGTTTATCTGTAGCAGATTTTTTGATAGTGAAGTTTCGACATATTTTAATAGAATTTCTGCTCCTGTTTTATTTTTCTGCTCATTTGTGACTTATTACTTAAAAGTCAATATATCTGAATTTTTGCTATCGTCTTATCATTTGCTGTCATCTTTACTATTAATTCAGGCTTCTGTCTCAACTGTTGGCTTTTTTAATGTAATCGGCTCATTTTAGAGTTTTTTCTTTAAATCCCACACTTTATCACTCCGAACTTGTTCTTGTAACTAACTTAATTAAATTTTGCTACGTGTTTAGTTTCGTAATGTCGCTTCATTATATTCTTTCATCACAGCAACTGATTCATTGAATACCAAATATATTTGTTTTTTATTAACTTCTACAAATAAATAAGCGTCGGTCCAATGTTCTTGGAAAACAAGACACTCATCACTCACTTTGCGTTTTTTCCTAAAACTACCCATGACTTCACAAAATTCAAACTAGTAATAAATAAGACCAGTTAAGAGGTCTACTGTACCTGGAATATGCTCTATATCATAATGGGTATTAGAAATGTCGAATTTTTGAGGATGTCGATGGTTTCTAGAATGGGGATGTTTTAAAACAAAAAATAACCAAAATTAAACCCCCAAAAACAAACATCCAAGAATTAAAAGTAGCCAAATCCATCAAAAACAAATTTAAAAAACAAAATTTAACCATTACCAAAGCTGACAAAGGCAACACAACAGTAATTATTAAGAATAGCGACCTCAACACAAAAGTACACAGCTTCATCCAAAATAACAACATCATTACACTAAAAGAAGACCCAACAACAAAATACAACGCTCAAATCAAAGAAGCAATTAACAAAACAAAACTTATAATCCCACACCACATCAAAAAGCACCTAAAACAAATAACGCTAATAGCCCCTAAACTAAACGCCCTGCCCAAACTTCACAAAACAGACATCCCAATACGTCCACTAATAAACCATACAAGCGCCCCTTCTCATCTTCTAGCCAAATTCCTCGACAAAACTATCCGAAACCATATAAAATTTAATAATCATTGTAGCATAAAAAATAGCCTAAATCTAATAGACAAAATTAAAAACGTAAATATTCCACACAATTCCACCTTAGTCTCTTTTGATATATCAAATCTATATACAAACATCCCCATTCCAGAAACCATCGACATCCTCAAAAACATGCTAATAGACACAAATACACCACAAACACACTTTGACGATATCATCCACCTCACAAGATTAATCACTTCTCAAAATTACTTCACCTACAATAACACATACTACAACCAGAAAGATGGACTACCTATGGGCTCCCCCATAGCAAGCATCTTAGCAGAAATATTCATACACCATATCGAACAAAACCACATTTTACACAGCAACACATACTCAGATAACATAATTTACTGGTACAGATACGTCAATGACATCATAACATTATATAAAGGCAACACACGCAGAGCACACATATTTCTAAAACACCTAAATTCCATACACCCTAAACTAATATACACCATCGAAACAGAACAACAAAACTCTCTTAACTTCTTAGACCTCACAATTAAACGGACAGACAAACAAACACATAAATTCAACATATACCGAAAACCCACCAGCACCAATACGACCATACACAGTTCCTCAAACCACCCACACCAACACAAACTAGCTGCTTACAATACCATGATATATCGCCTCCTTAAAACACCACTAGACAAAGATGAACACTACCAGGAGTTAAACACCATAAAATATATAGCACAAACAAACGGATACAACCCAACAATGATAGACAAATTATACAACCGCCTAAAAATAAACATAATAACCCAAATACAAACACACAAGATGACAATCCCATAAAATACTTATCAATACCTTACAGATCATCCAAAACCCACAATCTAACCAACACATTACGAAAATACAACTACAAAATAGCTTACTCCACACACAACACTCTCAACAAACAATTTAAACCCAACAGCAAAATCAACGACATTTACAACACCACTGGAGTTTACAAACTAACTTGCAGTTCATGTCCCAGTTTTTACATAGGCCAGACAGGGAGGTCATTCTACACACGTTACCAAGAACATATAAAAGCACTAAAAAACAATAACTACCAATCAAACTTCGCCGATCATCTCAACTCCACAAAACACGACTACACAGACATAACATCTAACCTACAAATTCTTCATAAACAACACAGAAATAACCAACGCTACACAACCGAACAATACGAAATATATAGGCACTTCAAACTACACCCTACACACATACTCAATACACAATTACATTACAACTCACACACACTTTTTGACATCATAACTCTTAATACACACAAAATACACCCACACCACCAAAATATCCCACCCCCACCCTAACCTACGTAAACCTTGAGATCAGTTACGGTCTGAGTTGACAAAGGGACACATCTCCCGAAACGGCCTTCCTCAACAAGCAAAGTAAGTGCTACTATAGGCAAGTTAAAACATTTTTTTAAAGTGTAAGTGATTACTAGTAGCTCATGCGAAGATGGAATCAACAAATGTTAATATAGAAAGGGTAAACCAAAAATTGTTTACAAGTTCCTTGTTTATAAAAGTTTTAATTAGTTTAATGTAGGGTGGGAGCAGTAGTATCATTAAGTCATTGCTGAAGAATAAATGCTTGGGATTTTGTAGTTTTTATAGTTTGAAAGCAATGAGCCGGTATAACAATTATTGTCAGTAAGAAAGATAGAAAATTATTATTAATATAAATAGGATCAGGATAAAAACATAAACCCCTAGTAGACGATATACTAAGTTCATACTATTAAACTGCAGAGCCGTTTTCCTGAAATAGACCTACTTTCAACTGGGGTAAAGAAAATTACCCAGTTGATACCTAGGGAAGATCTGCAAATGGTAAATAGTTACTCCATTAAGACAAATGGATCATATATTAAGATAAATCAATAACCAAAGAAATTTGGAGAAAGTTGTTTTGTAGAAAAAGGTTTGTGTATAAAAGAGTGATTTCTTTTACTAAATGAATGGATTCTTAAGAATTTTCTGTTAGATAAGAGATTACTTCACAAATTAAATGTTTTGGTTTAGCATTGCAAATAATATTTGGGTTGTGAACTCACATTCAAAAGAGATCATCAAGTTTTATACTTATTTGAGCTTTTAAGTATGTCATTTCTCATGAACTTTGTGCAGAATGCTAAATAATGAATAATGAATTGTGAGGAAAACAATTTATTCATTAATCAACATATTTCTACAGTAGATACATTATAATTTTACCATAAACTACTAATCAAGTTCTTGCAGTCTATTGGGTAGTAGTAAACATTCTTGTTCCATAATTAAGTGGAGTTCAGTTGTATAGATGTATACTAATCTCTCCTTCAGTTGTATAGAGGGATATATGTCTAAATTATGAAAGGATATTAAGTGCTTTATGCTTTGCACTCTTACACACATGAATACAATACAGATTCAAAACTCACATACACACACATAAATTATTCATATAAGTAGAAAATACTGAATAAGTTAATGATTTTAGAAAGAAAAATTATTTAGAAAAAAAATATTTTATAATAATGTTTAATTTGCCACTATTTTAAAGTTATTTTGTTTCTGTATTTCTTTAGCAAATTATAGCTTTCTATAGAAGAGCTATAAGGATTTTGTTGGTAAGTAAAAGCATATATCTTGTTGATAAAATTGCCTCTACAATATTCAAAGATCAAATTTATCTCACTTTTTACCACATTGAGTATCCTTGTATCCCAGGCCGCCACAAGAAAGTTGTCCCTGTAATGACACTGAATGTAATTGTTGTATCCCTACTCTCTTATTTTAAATTTATTTTTATAGCAATCTGTGGTTAAATGCAATCATTCGAAACAATTTGAAGATAGTTGGCATGAATCAGTAGACCAGTTCTTTACTGAATAGTTCAAAAGGGTCTGCTAGAAACTCTGACATCACCTTTTATAATAATATTTTAAGTTAAAAAACGCATTCCCTCTCTGTAATGAAACTATTTTCTGGCTTATCTGTGTGTTTTCTATTGCAAGAGCCCATATGGGTGCTGCGTATAGGAGTTGTGAATGCACCACTGAATGCACAGTCTCTTCTTACTTACCTTCAATTCCTTAATATTAGGGATCAGTCTGCACAGATTTCATCATTGCAATTTTGCCTGTTCGCAGGATTTAACTATGTAGGCTGAAAAATTTACTTTCCTGTCTAGAGTAACCACCATATATTTTATTTCATCTTTCCATTGGATTTGTGAATCACCTATTTAGAACACAGGCATCACAAATACTCTCTTATCGGTTACTAACATAGCTTCTATTTTTTCTATAGCTATCTTTAAGCCACGACTTTCAATGCAGTTTTGTACCCAATTTAATGCATCACCTGAAGAGGGCATTTTGTACCCTCTTCTAGTGCGGCTGCTGTAGGTCTCATACAAACAATTATGGCATCTTCTGCATAACCCACTTTGTCCGTGTCTTTCAGGAGATCCATTAGTAGAAGATCATCATACATCTCGTTCCACAAATGTTGACAGATTTTTGAATCTTGTGCGCCCCCCTCCCATATTGAAGACAAGTGTATGTGTGTCACAGTTGAATACCACTGTTCTTTCACTAAGATAGTCGTCAAACATTTTAACCAGATGTTCTGGTTAAATGTTTTCTGTAGTGTGTCTAGAATATCACTCCACCCAGTCAAATTGAAGGCGTTCTTTACATCTATGGCGATCAAAGCTTAAATTCCTTTTTTCTCTCCCGTCTTTATACTGTGTATACTGGCTAATTCAATATTAGTTTTACTGCATCAGTTGTGGCCTTTCCATTCCAGAATCCAAACTGCTGTCTGATAAGTTATCTGGGCCTTCCTCTTTTTCTAATCTTTTTAAAACGAGTCCCTCCATAAATTTGCCCATAGTATCTATTAGTAATAGGGGTCTGTACAAAGAAGGTTTGTCAAGGGGTTTATTTCCTTTCCTTAGCAGCACCAACTTTTGTTTTTTCCAACATTTGTAAAGAGTTTCTTTGCTTAAACAAGCATTACAAGCAGTAAATAAATTCTCCAAATATACCTCTGACACCTTTCTCAGGATTCCATTTAGTACTCCATCAGCTCCAGGAGTTTTATTGATTTTAAGCTCCCTTATTACCTTTTTAAGTTCAGTGAGACTGAAACATTTATTTTCTGGTAACTGTGTTACATGTACTCTACTCCTTATGCCTTTTTCTTGTTTAGAAATTAGAGTTTTGGTTGTTTCCTGAAACCAGTCTGGATTATCTAGACCAGGTATATTTTCTTTCTTCCTCGTATTTTTTCTGCAGCTCTTTCTTTGCCTCTCTATATTTATATTCGAGTCTATGATTTATTTTTTTTCTTATTGCCTTTCTTTGTGCAGTCAGGCAATCTCTCCTCTTTTGTGCAATTACCTTGCTCCACCAATAACTAGCTTTCCTTCGATACCTCAGTATTCCCAGTGTGGGCATCAAAGTTTTGCAGGCATTTGTTGAAGTATCCATCTGTTTTTCACAATATCTTTGAAGCTTTTTGCTAGTTTTGTCAACTTGAGTTCCATCAGTTTGGTTTCTTCCAGAAACTGTACCAATTTCTAAGTATCAAGTTTTCGTCTGTTCTGTCTATACCTCTTATAGCTATCCTCTTTAATTAGATGTTTCCCTGTTTCATCTAGGCTATTAATTTGTAACTATGAATCGATGATTAATAAGAGTTTCATCCTTTAAAACCTTCCAGTTTTTGTATTGATTCTAACATTTTAGATTTAGATATGGATAGATAAATAATTGACCTCACATTACCTCTTTCAAAAGTCCACTTAGTTCCCTTGTTATAAAGACTAAGTGCTTTCAAGCTACAAAATCAGAGATTGATAAGCCTCTTTTCAAGGTTCTAGTTTCTTCCCATTCTGGACACTTACTGTTAAAGCCCCCCCCCCCCCCTGATGAGAGTTTTGCACCTTGAAATTGTATGCTTCTTTCTTACTGCTCTAGGTTTCTTTCAAACTCTTGTATAGAGTCATTTGGAGAAAAATAGTAATTTTATATATATCCTTTCATTCGCCCATCTCTTCCCGAATGAACCTCTCTGATTGATTTCCATAGTTATCAACCACTACGTTATTAAGAGTAGCAATTGTGGCCTTTTATCCAATCCTCATACCATATTACATTTTGAGGTTTGTGGTGCTGATATAGTTCACTTATAAGAAAAATATCAAGACTTTTTCTTCAGCTGTTTAAAAAAACATATAATACGCCTGTTTACCTCTCCCCAAATTTACTTGGAGTATATTTATCATTTTGAGGCTTATTCTTCTTGTTTCCATTTGATTTTTGTTTTGCAACCTTCAGTTTAAAAGAATCACAATATCTACTATCTGTAATATGCTTAGTATTTTGTATGTAGTTTTTTTACTTGCAATATATTCCGGCTCATTGCTCTCACATTTATCACTTTTGTGGTTAATTTTTCCATGATTTCAGCAATTACTTTTCCTATCCAGGCCCTTACATGTGGAAGAAAAGTGCCCGAAACCTGGGCACCTAAAACATCTGTTGACTTGGATTTGTTCTCTCACTCTACAGCAAACCTTGTGAAATATCTTCACTCATTTCAGTTTCGGGATTTTCTCTACTATCAATGTGGGCAGTCGTAGGAAAGCAATTTAGCGTCCCTGAAAGACCTTTGACAGCTGACAAGTTACCTCTGTTTATATATCTTGGTCATCAAGGAAATTTTTTATCCCTTTCAAGACCTCCTCTTTATCCATTGTTTTATCAAGATTCTTGATGACTAATGTTTTCCATTGTATCAGCATCTTGACACTCGCCATAGTTCCAAGGGCCTGCGCCATTGCTTCACTGAAATTATCTCTATTTTCTTCCTTTTTAAGAACCATGAGTAATTGTCCCGATCTTTTTCTCCATACTTTTGAGACTTTCACATTTATCTCCATTAAGTTAACATCTTTCTTTATTTTCCTTTTTAATGTCGACTTATGTAGTAGTTTCTTCTATCTTTTCTACTTTGATAGCTACTGTTTGTCTATTTTTTTTGCTCTTTTGTTTCTCTTTTTCTGCAAAGGTCTAATCCTTTGTTTCCCTTCTTTTTGTTTTCCTATGCTTAACTTCTTGCATAGGGATATTTTTTCTTCGGCTTTATCAGATGGGGTTCTGATAGTAAAACCTACTTACGTCTGTTTCCTGTTTTCACCCCTTTTTTCTCCGTTTTCTAATGAGCTTTGTCAACCACTTCTGTTGATGTTGCTGCATTTCTTTTATTTTGCATTATTCTAGGAGTATCTACCTTGATTACCTTTGAATACTGCCTTTGTGGTGTATTCCTTGAATTCTTCTTTCCTAAATAATTTCAAAGCCTACTTTCTTTGATACGATTTCCTCTCTAGCGTAACTAATTCTTTAGGTCCACCATTTTATTTTTAATTGATTTATAGTTATTTTTAAGTTATCATGTCTTAGACAGTTAAGAAAATGAGTAAGATTCTTGGTTGTATTAGAAATGGCCAGAACCATGCAATAAACTAAATGACTGTCTCTTGTCTTATTTACTAAAATTATTCCTTCACTTGGATTTTTTCTTGGATTTTTTTTCACTTTCTCGTCCTGCATTTCAGGTCATAGTCAATTAGTATTCTTAGGTTAGTAATGTATTAAACTTGATCTTCCATGATCTTTCGATCAACTTGATCTTTTGTATTATTTACTTAGTACATGTATATATTTTTTTAATAAATACAATAATCCTTGGTTAGTACTAAAGATGCATTCCACTGCCATACAGTGCTAAATAAAACAACTCTGTATATGGTGAAATTAATGACATCAACACTTAAGTTGATAATGTGCATTTGATAGTACTGTAAAATGTTTCTTATTTGTTTATCTTCTTTTTAATTGGTTTTAAGTACTTAATAAACCAACTTCTATCACCTTAGAACTTGTCGAAACAAATTGACTGTCTATCTTGAGTCAATCATCTTACATAATGTAAAAATTGAATTGGGGGATTTGTTCATTCCTTTTCTTCACAAATGGAAAAAAATTAATCGTTTATCTTGAAATTTGACTGAAGAGTGGGGGATTTTATGTGACAGGAGATAATTTTTTCGTACTAAACCCCTTTCCTGATTATAGATCCAGCAGTGCATGATCATTCATAGATACTCAATTATAAACCAATTACTCAATCAAAATAAAGTATTTGTTTTTTTAAGGTTTGGACTTAGTTATCTTTATTGTAAATACTGACATTATTATGAGAATTTCTAATTTTTGTTATTCCTTAAATTCATTTTAATCTTTCCTGGATTTGACTAAAAGACTCAAACATGTAAGAAATATATAATGGCTCCAGAATAAATTGACAGCCCAGAAGGTCAATTAAATTTATAAAATTTACTGTTGAGCTTATGAGAATATTATTTTGCTTGTATTCAAACCACTCTTAACTTATTCACTGAAACTTATTAACTTGCTATCTATCAAAACCCTTGGTAATTACAGAACCCTGATATTTCTCAATTTTTCATCTAAACAGCTTAATCTAAGTAGCCAGTAACTCCAACAATTTGTGCAGATTTAAAATAATGTCACTTATTTTTTATCAGATTGTGGGTTAGCTTCAATAATTATTTTTATTTCTCCTATTTTAATTTTGTATTGTTTGAGGCAATGGTAAAAATTTAATAATTTTAATTGCCCAAAATTTTATGAATTTCGTTATAGTTATTTGGTTTTTCAGTAATTTAAATTTATATTTAGATTTTAAAATTAAGAAACATGAATATTTGATGTTATTTAAAAAAAATATTCATTTATATATTTTTCACAACAGTAAAAATTAAAACAACTCACTCAAAATCTCACTACCCACTAGTTTATTAAAACATACAGAGTAGTTTGATGACAATGTCGCCTTCATTAGTGATTGACTACTACTATCATTGTAGCAGTAGCCAATCACTGACGATGAAGGCAACATCACCGTTGAAACTAGTCTGTGTGTTTTAATAAACTAATGTGTAGTGAGATTTTGAGTGATTTTTTAAAATTTTCGCTGTTGTAACATGTTCTTACTAGCTAAGTTCTAATTAACTAAAATTCATATATTTTTAGTTCCAAATTAATTTTTATTTGTATTATATTTTTGATAATATTTTGTAATGTAAGTTTTATATTACTTATAGATTGCATAGATGGTTTTCAATTAATAAAATAAAATTTTGTTTTAGAATTATGGATTGTAATAATGTTATTTTATTATAGGCTATTAGTTAATATTAGATAAATACTTTTTCCTAAATTTTAAAACAAACCTACATTAACCTTAAAAATATTTTCTGTTTAATCATGATATATTTTAAATAGTTCATTATAATTTTTTTGTAGTAAAAATCGTAAAGAGAAATTATCTCATGTTAATTTTAATTGATATAACTCCTTAAATTTTTAAAATGTCCAAAATAATTTTAACCCTCAAGGACGCGCACTGTTGTAAAAAGTACAACAGTTTTAATATTTTGATTCTTGTTGAAACCTGTTGGTAGTTATTTGTTTAAATCACCATTCTATTCTTCTATTGGCCCCACCACTACTCTTATCAGTTATCATCAATGTCTTAATTCTATCAACATAGCCTCAGTGTGCGATTAGTTCTGGTCAGTCATCACTGTTGTACAAAATACAACAAGGCGCCTTCTGACGTTTTAATTTTTTCGGTACTGAAAAAAGTGATCATAACTCAGAAAGTGAATTGGAAGGTGATTGGCACTCTACGTAAGAACAAACGGGAAATTCCACCAGAATTTCTGCCTAATAAACCAATCAGCCAGGTACTTCCTTGTTTGGGTTCTAGAATGATCGAACCATGGTCTCATATACGACAAAAAAAAATAAAGCTGTAATATTGATTTCGACTGTTCACGACTCAGATTATGTTGACGAACAAACAAATAAGCCATAAATTATATTGCAGTACAACAAAACGAAAGGTTGAGTTGATATTAATGATCAGCTTTGTGCTACATATAGAGTTGCCTGGAGAACAAGAAGATGGCCAGTTGCATTCTTTTTTGCTCTGATAAACATTGCTGTTGTCAACTCACAAGTAATTTTTTCATTGGTAAGACCAAACTTTTAATAACTAGATTAAAAGTTAAGGAAAATATAGAAAACCGAGATGTTGTATAAAATACAACAACGCGCCTACTTACGTTAGATAAAAAGGCGCGCGTCCATGAGGGTTAAATATTAAAAATGCCCAAAAGAACTTTTTATGTTAAAAAATGTCTATACTGTTTCATAACCTTTACTATAAATTCAATTATTATACTTTCATATATAAAGGGCTGATAGGTGTGAGAAGTAACAGGCCAAAGGCTAGAGTTTATAGTTATTATTATCTTCAATATCATTAATAATGATTTAACATCAGGTGGCAAACCCTAACGACACCCTAACCCTAACGGCAAACCCTTGGAGTTTGCAAAGAGGTAGGTATCCATAAGCTAATCTTATGGTAGAGATGGGAAGAGAGTACAAAGGCTGTAACTAAGTGCTATACACTGATAAGGTTCCTCTGAGTTTTAATAATAATAATATATAATAATAATATCATTATTAATGGTCATTGTCATTGTTATTATCCTTTATATTGATATTACTATAATTATCAATATTGTGATTTATTATAGATAGGTATTAGCATTATTACTGATATTATTATTATTGTTATCATCAATATTATTATTATTTGATTTATTTATTATTATGATTTTGTATTTTTTATCTGGAAAAAATCAAATACCACTCACCTTAACCACCATTCATTTCTCAGAGTTAAGTTTTATAAATAGCAATAATTTTTATTGTCACTTTTGAAAGTTATAACTTAAATACAAGAAAATAATGCATGACCTATCCTATCAATGTGCTGCATGTGTGAACAATATTACGGCATTCAAACAAAAAGTTAACACAAGTAAGTGACACTGAATAGATAAGAGGGGGCTTTAAATTTTTCAATCTGGATGAGGCCAGTAGGCTGTATGTAGTTTGGCCTGGGGTACACATTGTTATAATGACTTTTAATACTGAGAAGAGACTACACCTAAATGTGTTCAAGAGTATTTTATGTTATGCTACAATTTAAATGTGGTTTTGTATGCCCAATTAATGTGTTCTTTTTACAATATAAAAAAATTATGGTGTCTCAGCATGCTACCTGTTGAAATATTAAGTAGTATGATTATTATATAAATATCAATGTATTTTATGGTTGGTCAATATACTGTCTTAGAAAAACAAGTATTTAAAAATAAAAATATTTTAAATTTCTTGTTTCTGTTTTAAGCAATATCGCTTAGGATATTTTTAGGTGATTTTTAAGGATGTTTTGGAGGTATCTTCTCAAAATGTGTGTGAATTATAATGTAGTTGAGTATGTGTGTTGGGTGTAGCTTGAAATTTTTGTATAAATCAAACTGTTTGATTGCTAGGAGTGAGCTATTTTTATTTAACTTGTTCAGACTACAGTGTTTGTGGATGGTGTAGAATTTGTAGATTTGGTATTATGTTTGCGTAGTTTTGGTTTGTGGATACGAGTTGTTTAGCAGTATAACTGAGAGTTGTGATTTGTGAGAGCTTTTATATATACTTGCACCAAGTAACACGTGTTTAATTTATACCTAAAACACGTATGTTTAAAGTCCATTCAGCATAGACCTCCCTGTTAGCATATGTAGAAACTGAGGCATGAATAGAAAGTAGGTTTAAATAAATATACCAGCATAGTTGTAAATCTCTTTATTTGTGAAGTTGGTTTGAATAATTTGTTTGTTTTGCTGTGTGTAAATAAGGCTATTTTGTAATTATACTTACACAATGTTTTGGTTACTTTTTAAGTTCTGGATGATTAACATGGTAGTGTTATGTTCTCTCTATGTAATGAGTGCTATTATGTTTACTTTGCAGAAAGTCTAAGTAAAAACAATTAACTATTACTCTGTTTATGTTATTTAGATAATTCCATTAATAGGTATTTCTTTTAACTGTTTCAGAATCCATTCTTAGGTGAATCGTCTTCATACAAAAGCCAACGTAATGGGAGATCCCATTCGGCACCAGACTCTTATGGAAGTCGAAGCCAGAGGTAAAAGCATACCTTATTGCCAAATCTAACGTTTTGGTTATTTATTTACATCATTTGTATTATATGAATATTTTTTTATTAATTATTTTCCATTGGGTAAACATTTTAAAGACCACACAAGGCTCTCACAAATCATAACTCTCAGTCAAATGTTATTAACACTTTATATCTGCAAACCATAATTACACAATTACCAAACTTACATATGAAAACTTGGTTAGATCACATTTTTAAACACAATAAATGCTTGGATTTTTTTAAAGTGATGTTTTTTATTTACAGTTATCAGACCATTGCTTACAATAAAATTATTACAAAAACCAATGTTATTTAGCATTATTGAGTGTATTTCTATTGTGTAGAATAATAAGATTACAAAGTGACCCATATCAGTATACTTAAATCAGTATTGAACATTTTCACTATAACTTTAATTTACCTATGTGTATTAGGTAAATATGTGGACAACTAATGTGATATAAATGCCAAGAGAAAGAGTGAGGTGAGGTCAAACTAATTTAGTTTGATAATTTAAAAAAATAAAACCTTGTAATCTGGAATCAGTATATTGACACTGTGGGACAGCAAACGGTTGTCCTTAAAAATGGCAAAGTTGTCATTACACACACACACACACACACACACACACACACACACACACACACGCATGCACGCACGCACGTGTATATATATATATATATATATATATATATATGTGTGTGTGTGTGTTTGTGTGTGTGTGTGTGTGTATATGTGTATATATATATATATATATATATATATATATATAGAATATCTGGAACTGAAAATAATGTTCCAGAGTTGTTATTCTACGTAGAATTGGAATCTTGGAAATTTTCAAATGTTTTTCAGCATTCATCCTTTGTAATTCTTAACTGGCTATAGTAAACAAACAGCAAATTTTTCAAAATATGCACAATTATGTAACTATGAGATGCAAAAATTGTCTTTACAAAAATTACTCTATATACAATTAAAAAAAAATTCATAGGCCAAACAGGGAGGTCTTTTTACAC
>JBAIZL010000007.1:2692315-2737315 GCA_036971475.1 Prosapia bicincta | reverse complement strand
TTGATAAGTTCCTTACGTACCTCAACTCTTGCCACTCCCAGATATTTTTCACCTTGGAACTAGAGCGTGATGGCTGCTTGCCGTTTCTGGACGTCTTGGTTAAGAAGGGTCAGAATGGTTGTGTTCACCATTCGGTCTACAGAAATCCGACTCATACCAATAGGTATCTTAACACTGATTCACATCACTACCCATCTCAGATCCAGGCTGTCGCTGACACGCTCTTCTCTCAGTCTCACAAGTTAACATTCGATGCCAAGAACTTATTACTATGAGAGAGGTGCTTAGAAGCAATGGCTATAAGGAATATGCCAATAATAAAGTGTTACACCGCCAAAGTGTCCTACCAGTTGACGTGGACGAGAAAGAGACTGAGAGAACTGGTACTGTTTTTCTGCCCTTTAATAAAGGAACCACTGATAGGATTGGCAGACTTTTTAGAAGGCATGGTATACGTTCCGTTTACAAACCTTACATCACCATCAACAAGGTTGTTGGTAACGCCAAAGAAGGGATCTCTTGGAAAACCATGGCGTTCCGTTTACAAACCTTACATCACAATCGACAAGGTTGTTGGTAACGCCAAAGATGGGATCTCTTGGAAAACCATGGCGTTTACAGCGTTTCCTGTGGTGTTTGTAAGAAATCGTATATTGGCCAAACGAACAGACGTATCTCAGCTAGGCTTGAGGAGCACACACTGGGCCTTAAAAACAAACAGAAAACGTTGGCTCTGTACAGGCACCACGGCGATACAGGGCATACCATTGATTTCCAGTCTTGCTGACAGATTGCTCAAATTGAAAACTACAGGACTAGAATTATTCATAAGGCTGTCGAAATAGAGAAGCAAGGGAGTCTTAACAAACACGATGATACTCTGAATTTGCCCACAGTGTGGAAATGTGTCATCGATAGATTTGATCGGCAGAAAGGTGAACAAAGGCAAAGGAATGTGAGTAATTGTTTAGATTAGGTGTGTCTGGATTGACGTCAATGTGTGATTTGACGCAATGGGTGTGGCTTCATTCCTCTATATATAGGAATGGAGTTTTCTGCGCTCTTCATTTGTTGTTGGATTCACCTTGTCAATGCCAGATGAGATTCTAGCAAAAAGTCAGAACTGCAAATTTATGCACTGCAGAATGAACGGATGTACTCCAGATAATACCTATTCATCATATATATATATATATATATATATATATATATATATATATATATATATATATATAAGAGCTTATTTAAATATTTTCTATTCATGGGTTTGTATAAATTTACCTAATTATACAAGTTCAGAGACTATTAATTTTTCTAAGATCAATTTTTTATGTATTTTTAGTGATTTTGTCAATATATTTTTTTAAAATTTGTTTTGATATTTATATTGATAACTGAAAATTTAAAAACCTGAAACATATTTTGAGCAACTGAATGTCCAATGTATTTTACATAAGGTAAAATAATTTTCTGTTGGTAACTGTATTTTATATAATTTTAAAAGTAAGAAATATACTCAAATCAGACTATTGATAAAAAAAAACTGTGTAATTTCCGTTCAAATACACATTTATAATTAGTAAAAGAGGAAAACATTATCACATCAGTACTTTTAAGAAAATATACCGCTGGATTCTGAAAGATTTAAAGTAGTTAACATCTTTTCTTTAATAGTTTTTACTATAAATTAACACTAACATATGCTTTAAATCAGACTTATGGCTAATTTTCTGTTTCATTTACTAAAAAGAAAATACAAAACTAAAAACTCTTTAGATAATGGATCAGCAATTTCACATACAAAAAGTATATTCCACTACTTTGAGCTCATACCTTAATAAAATATTTTGCTTTAGGTCTTATTTTTCTCCTTTTATTAAAAACTTTAAATACTCTGAAAGCGTTTCAATCTTAATGATCTTAAAGTTAGCATAGCTTCCTTCACAGTTTGTAGGTCACAGGTCACTTTTTTTCAACTCATCTACGTTCTCTCCAGGTGTGCCAGGGAACAACTGAATACCTTCCCATGTGCCTATGACTAAAATCAACCTACCTTGTCAGTCAAGAGTTAATCTCTAACGTATGACCACAAGATCACTATTAGGCTAACAATGAAATTTAACATATTTAAATGAATGATATTGAACCTTATATCCAAAACTTAAACATGACTTAAACTATGTACAAATATTGTATATTTTTGTGTGTTTTTGTTAAATTTAACTTTTGGTATACTGTAGTAAATTGTTACAGTATGTATAAATATAAGTAATTAAATAATAAACCATTTTCTGAACCAAAATCAAATTATATACAATAATGTAATAATATAGGAATTTGCATAAAAGACACTCATATAGGGAAATGTTTTACTAGTATAATTTATTACAATAATTTTTTTAATTCAGAACAACATCAACGGAAACGCCACTTCCATCACTGCAAGAAAATTTGCCATCAACTTCGCATCAGACTGAAAAGTAATGAGTTGTGCTTCTCTACCTGCATTCTACCCACCTCTGTACTATGTACTTAATTTTAATAAATGTTATTTTATTTACTCAACTTTATTAAATTCTCTGTGGATTTATTTGTAAAGCGTCTTTGGACCATAGGTTTTAAAATAAATGTCTTTATCTATTGGTGTTTTACAACTTCTAAGTGTTGAATGTTTTATAATTACATTAATATGCTACTCTGTCCATTAGAACAACAGACCATAAGTGTTTATTTAACAGAAATAGTCTAAATGTAAGCTTAATTGAAATTCAAACAGTAGGATAAGTTAACTACATCAGTTGATTTAATTCATAAACAATGTTCATATTTCTTTTTTTAACAGATACTGCATTGATAAAAAAATAATATCTGAGGCTCCAGTTAAACCGTGATCGGTCGTGCCCTGTTTTGTAACGTAATTGGTCACAAGTATAGGGAACCCCTAACACTTACAAACTCATTAATTATAGCTAACATTCATTTAAAATAGTTTTTAGGCACACAATTGTAAGGGAATATGTAAATTACAAATTCTGTAATAATATAGCAGTAAGAAAATATTTAAAATAAATTTACAGAAAATGTTTAGATGAACGGAATTGAAATGACATGGTGCCTAGTAAACTAGCCGTTATTTTAATTTCCTACACGGCACATCCTTCAAATTGAGACCTTCGATCTAGTATGCTCTCGACAGATTGATCTGTTACATTCATGTTCTATTTTGTATAACAGTTGTTGTTCGTTAATTGACAGTATGCACATCGTGGGGTCTTACCTCCAAGATTTTCCAAAATGAAATCAAATTCTGTGTATGTTCTGCTTCAAACTATTAGATTGTATATAAGTATATAGTTCTTGAATTTCCATGAAGCGTTTTTATCAATAAATTTTAAAATAATTTATTCCAGTAAAAGTAAGTTTTATAAAAGCGTTTCAAAATTTGGTAACAATCTTATATGGATTTTGACTTCATAGACATTCTTGACAAAATACATACATACACACACATATATATATATATTATACTCTGCTTGAGGGGTATGGATAAATTTTCAATTGAAGCTCTTTTCAAAAGATAAGCCTTGCAGTTATCTTTGCAAACTCAGTGATGAATATTCTCTTAACAATTTCCATCCCAGAGGTTTCCTTGCATATGATCTGAACATTGATTCTTGCCAGGTTCAATAACCCATTGAATGTATCCATTGCCTGTCTCTGTTACTTACTTTATTATTCCTTCTTCATTGTATCAGCCCCATGAACTCCTTCTTTTGATAAGTTTTACAACGAAATCACCTCTGGTTTGAATAAATCTCCTGTTTCATAATCGATTTCATCGTCTAAATGTAATGTTTAAAACATTATGACATTTTTGTTTTATTTTGGAACCTATAAAACCATAAATGTTTGATTATGATTGGCCTCAAAACCAAATATACTGCTAAAAACTGTAACACAAATGGTTGCACTGTTAGGACAGCCCTAACTAAACATTGGTGCAACACTTTACCCCCACTCCACATCATTACAGAACGCTTAGTCATGGGAATAATACCGGAAACAGGTGTCAGATAAGGCAAAACTGTAGTTCAAAAGAATAAAAAATTTTCTCCACACTAACTATTTTTGTTAGGGCTTTCCTAACGGTGTGACCGATTGCGGGTTAATGCTGCCAAGCTAAAACATTTTTTGTCTACTTTCTGAAAGGGTGTTCGAATGATATTTACTCAAGTTTAATACATTGAACTTATAATGTAGAATGTATAAAGTATGTCTGTAGAATTTATAAAGTATGCTTGGGACCATTATATCTATAACATACCATATTTTTTTATCTCTCAGTCTTTTACAACTTCTAAGTGTTAAATGTCATACAACTATGAATCTGTTACTCTGACTAACAGGTCATAAGTGTGTGTTTAGATGTGCCAAACAGATCTAAATGTAAGCTTCATTGAAATTTAAACAGTAGCATAAGTTAGTCAAATCTATTCTTATTGATATAATAATATTATGATATATATTTGATGGTTGTCAAATTAATATAATTGGATAAATTAATGTTATTCTTTCCGTCTCCTTAAACTTACTATTTATTTACTATATACTTTGAATCAACTATCTGTATGTCTACTAGTTTATTTTTATCCATATTATTTCCTGTTTTTTCCTATACCCTGTAGGTGTAGGAAAAACTTTCATTATTATTTTTTTTTATTAATATTTACCATGTTTGAATCTCTTGATATTTTATCCATTCTGTCCCCTAAAATATTTCTTCTAAACTAATTTTACCGAGAAGGATACAAAGATTTTAACTTGGCTTTGCCTTGTTATACTTCCCTAAAAATGTATGTTTTAACATGCTAATCTAGTTTAGGAAACTTTTGAACATTTTACCTTTGATATTTGACTGAGGAAAATAGACCTACCTAACTAAACACATCAATAAAGTATGCATGTTTATGTTATATTACATTGAAATTAATGAACTTTTAACTATTATTAGGTAAAATTTTTCTATAGTTTTGCACAAGCATTTTATACACAAGAAGTACAGAAAACTCCTTTTTAATCCTTCATAAATCAATTCTTCCATTTTTAAAAAAAGGTACAATGTATCTTGGACCATACATGATTTACTTGTATATTGTTTTTATTATATATGCTGTAATAAATTGTATATACTAGATGTACATAGAAAATTGTAAGGAGAATTTCAGTTGTAAGCATTTTTTTAGATTGTTTCCCTGTCTTACTTTATTATTGGCATTAGGATCAAAAGATTTTCAATTGTATTATGTTTAGCAATGCATCAGTGCCAAAAACAATCCATATATGTAGTCAGAAAATCTTCAATAGCCCTGACAACAAACAGATACTTTTCAAAATTAAATATTTCACTCTACAAAGTTGTATTGGGTAATTCAGTAGTTCCTATTAAAACCTATAGTAACATTGACATAGATCTAAGAATCTCCTAAGCTTACTTTCTAACCAAAGTCTGTAATAACATGGACTTATATTTCCTTAAAACATTTTACATGTATTCACTGTTACTCTTACTTCATATATATCCTTCAAATTTGTTATGGTTTTCCAGGAAAGGTACATTAAACATTCTATTGTGGTATGATTATTGTTCTGTACTAATAACAAGCATCCAGTCATTTAAAACTGATTATCTCATTATAAATCCTAATATCAAATGGAGAATTGCAATTATATATTTTATGAAATATATTTATATTTTTTGATTCAATTTTCACGTGATGGTTAAATATATTTAACCGCAAGGCTAGCATTTAGTCTTGTTATAAAATATAATAATGGAGCTGTCTTACAGCAAATTAAAAATACAATCTACAGGAATATTCACAACTAAAACTCTCTTTATTATTCTTTCTTTTTGGCTGTGAATCAACACTATACATTCCATACGTTAGATTATATAATAAATAAAACTCACAACACTATCAATAGCTTACACATTAACTCATATATTTAATTAAAAATAAATCATAAAATATCTTTTTCAAATTTTAAGCAAAGTAACAATAGGCCTACTAATATTAATGTTAAGGATAATTTAATCTTTTCAACTATGAAAAATATTTTACAATTTAATGTGTAAAATGCAATTTCATGTTGTATTAAAATACTTCATATAATTGAAATGGTAAATTACGTGATTTTCCAATTCTTGTTAGACATCAATAATAACAGAACATTATCTTGCAGTTTTTTGTGTTGTACATCTTGAGGTTTTATTAAAAATTACTACTATTGGTACCACTTGGCAAAAAACCACCACTTACTAATAAAACTATGAAAAATATCAATAAGTAGTGTTTTTTTGGCAAGTGGTACCAATAGTAATAAGAACATAATCATCTGAGGCCTGCATCATATATTTTGATGATTAATTTGTAATTATTATTTTATGAGATTTATTTGTAACATTTTTTATTATTGTTTACAGTACAAATTAAATTTTGATTTGTTTTTATCTCTTCATTTATCAGTTCCTTTTCTAATTGAATTAACAACTTTATTATAAATTCTTCACAGTTTACATTATTACTGTCAAACATCTGTACTTCACAATGTACTACAATGTTATAAAATAGTTGTTGAGGCTTTGTTTAAACTACTTAAGCTATTTGCAATAACATGAAATTAATTTTAGCCATTTTAGATCAAAAAAGTTTAAAATAACATTAACATTTGTTTATTCCATCTTCACTTGAGCTACTAATTATCACTAAAACTTTTAAATGTTTATAAACTTGCCTATAGTAGCACTTACTTATATTTGTTGAGGACAGCCGTTTCGGGATATGTGTCCCATTGTCAACTCAGACCGTCCCTGAGACCGTCCTCAACAAATATAAGTAAGTGCTACTATAGGCAAGTATATAAACATTTAAAAGTGTTAGTGATAATATTAACATTAATAAATTTACCAATTGGTAACAGGCTTTTGCTAGATGAAATTTCTTAAGTAACAATACAGTTTTAAATGTTTAAATAAACCCTGACTTGAGTATTGATGCTCTTAGAAAGGCAAAAAGAAAAATATTTCTAGTTTCCCCATCAACACAATAAAATTTTAAAATTGTTATTCTGTTTAATAGATAGATTACACATAGGGCAGTGCAACCAGATTGTATCCAAATCTGATTTAAGTTTCAAATTATACATTTGTCTGTAGTGTAACAGTTCTTTAGCACTCTGAAAATAATTGTTTCATAATTTTGAGAATTTGACTAATTTCAATATAATACTTGAATTATTGGAATATATATTCCACCATAGTGTAATCTTAAACCATTACTATTTTGCAGATGTTTGAACATAAATGACCTGATATTTATTTTACATTTTAAATTAGTACAAAAATGTTTCTTTATGGGATACCAATTTTAGACTTTAGACTAGGTTTTTAGAAATGTTTAGATCTAGGGAAATCTTTGCACCTATAATTTTTAATATGTGTTACTTATTGTCTATTACTCCATATTTAAATTATTTCATTAACTTATTAGTTTCAGTGTTTTATTGTAAATAACTGAAATTATTGATGTATTATTGTTTAATGTTTATAACCCTGAAGAAAATAAAAATATTAAAATGTAAATAATTGTTTTATTATAATAGTTGTTCCCTTTTTTATAAATAATTTAGAACTGCATTTTAAAACATAAAATTAAGAAAACAATTTTAATCATTACAAATGAATCAAGATAATTACATATAGCTATAGAATAAGTTTAAAAAATTATTCAAGTCTCACAAGCATTACTAATTTAGTTGCCTGTCTCTTAAACTCTATTGCTCTAAATACACCCTAATCTTTATTTTAATGTCACTCTTCTAAACACTTGTTGAAATCCTAATATCCTTCTTTTCAATTTTATTATAGACTAACGTATTTGATAAATGAATTCTTTCCATAATGATATTATTTATACTCTAATGTAACCTACTTGTTCAAATCTTTGTTATTTATTCATTCACCACAAATGCACTGGTTGCCATTAAGTTTAAAAAACAAGGAGGCTAAAAATGCAGGGCTGTATTTGTCAAGTTTGGATTTAAAAGAGTTTTTCATTTATGTAGCTGTTTAATGCTTTACAGTAGCCGTTTACAAGCTTACTATTCCCTTCCCGCCCATACTTGAGTAATGCAGTTTCAATAAAATAAGAACACTAGCACCAAGCTAGGCAGCATGCATCCATAGATTGTGAATCCAAGCATAGCACAGATTCATAGATAAACCATTGCTCAGTGAATAAATACTCATATTGCCATTATAGACAAAAGCGATGGAATATGAAGTAACCCTTTGGTCATTTGTCATTTGTTACAAAAATGAGCTTGCTGTCATTTCATATGTTGGATGATTTTGAAATTGCCAAGACATCTTTTCTACCCACAGTGCTTTCTTTGTTTAGTGTTAGTTGAGACAGTGGAAGATAAGGTTAAGTTGTGCTCTTTTTATCCACTAAAATCATTTTTCGGTAAGTCATGACACTTATTTTACGTATTGTTAATATTAAGAGGGTTTTTGTATACTTAATAATTTTGTATATAATCATTAAGTAGTTTTAGTACGTACATTTTACATATAATTAGTAAAATACATATCAGGAACAACTACATAAATCTAGAGCACATGACAAAATTGTGATAAATATTTATTGCTGAAACCATACATTTTCATTTCCAGCACCATGATGATGATGGAAAAGATAGTGAAACTCAAGAAAATGTTGAAAATTTTTTTGACTCAGATGATATGAATGCAGATTCAGATTTCCATTTTGAAAATAAGATTGATGCTCCTGATTTTGTATATATATATGGGCAATTGATAAGAGACAATTTGAAGGAAATAAAAACCGAAAAAGAAGGAGCGGTAGTCACGATTGTTTTAGTTAATCTAAATCGTCCCAAGAGTTTCTTTTCTCTGATCACAATTTTCATCCACAACTTTCCCAGCCTTCTAAAACAGTTATAGAAATACCTAATGAAAGAAATTTTTATGGAAAAGTGGATATTGTTGAAAAACTAAAGCCGTTCACCTGCAGAGTAAAATACAAAGCAAAAATTTCATCTACATTAGACCTTGTTAAAAGTTTAATGTCGATCCAGATGTTGGTGAAAGTTTTACACTGTTTATAAATATAAAAGAGGAAATAATTGATGAAGTTTTGTTTTATACTAACAAAGAAATTTAAATTCATAATTAGTGTAAAGTAAAATTTTAGATGAGTAAATACTTAGAAAAGATGTAGCTTCTTTAGTTGGAAATTTATAAAAAACACTTTACATACAACTGTGAGTTGCTTTTCCCCTATTATTGATATAATTATACGGGTACGCCAAATTTACCTATGGTTAGTGGAACAGAACAAAAAATAACATTAGTAGTATAAGGTTAATACATGTTATTTCTTGTACTATTTATTCTTGTACATATAACCTAAGTAAGTTATAACCCCTCTTATATTATTTATTTTCACAATAAAATTATCAATGAATTCATATTTTCCTTTATTCTGAAGCAGCTGAAAGAAGGAAGCAAAAGCATTGATTTGCTCGTACATAACTTCAACAACCATATTGCCTTGGAAGCTTAGGTTTTTTAACGCTTGTGGACTCAAAAAAACTACAGTATTACGCTTTCAACATTACCTTGACACTTTTAAAATTAAAAGCATGGTAGTGCTTAGACCTATGAAATGTACATTCATGTAATGACTTACTAGGTTTAGGAGGTTTACTTCTATTTCATTTAAATAACTCACAGACTCTCGGTAGTGTTCATACATAGGAAAGTTAGAGTCCTAATATCTTGGATTTAGTGAGCCAGCCAGTCGGAGAAAGAATGTTTTGAGGCCTTGTAGTTTTTGCAGCATCTGTTTAATACACTGATGTTTTTAAAATACGGGAACAGGGCTGTTGGTATTTTGGAGGAATGTTGTGTAAAGTGAATTGATGTTTTCTGGTTGGGACAGACTAAAGTTTTTTTTTGTTCTGGGAGACTGTTTTTATTTAGTTTCAGGGAGGACTAGCTGACTGATATATGTTTTTTGTACTATTTAAGGTACTTTATACTAAGCTTAGAATATGTAATCATTTAAGACTAGTTATAATAAATTTAAACAACATTTTAATCCAACAAACTACTACCAATACTCTTGCAGTCATGTTTCAACATACAGGTATAACAGTAGTCTACCGTAACGTTCTAGCTACAAATTCCTGGGTACCTCTTCTCCATATTCTTAATACCTTAGTGAAGTATTTCCTTAAGTTCTTTGTTTAAATGATCAAGATTTTTGTAAGAGCATAGTAAGATTAGATTATAGGGATCTTAATTCTCATATTATTTTGCATTTCTACTATACAGTTCATGTTAAATATTCAGTGACCCTGTGGTTTTCAGGAATTTTTCCACAACTTCTTTGAAGTTTTTCCAAATATTCTTCTATTCTACAGTAATATTTTCTCAAAATTAGAGTTACTAATTACTTTTTGAATCTGTGGTTTTCAAAAGTCACTTCTTTTACCTTTTCACTAGATATTTTTGAGGATTTGGCAGTAAGATATTGAAAATAGGGTCTATTGAAAGATCAATGATATTTTGTTTTATCCAACCTAATTTGTTACAAGCCATTAACAATACTCTCACTTCCTTGTTAGATGGTTCTTACTTCCAGTACTTTCCTCTAGTTCAACTGTTTCACTGACAAATAAAACCACTTCGTAAAACTATTGTTAAACTACTTAGATAACAGTTGTTATCTAATTTACTATTATTAGTAAAATTGAGAATTAGTCACATGTTTTCCTGCAATCCTTTGCACCTTAACAAACTGATATCTTAATTTATTCTTTGAACTTTTACATAGTACAATATGTTTTAGTGATTTTTTAGTATAATTCTTTTATAACCATTCTTTGCTGACTAGTGACAAAGTTGTTTATTCAGCACAGACAGTAAGGCAGTATATGCAATGCACAGAATAATTTTTGTTTGCTATAAACTAACAAAATTATCCCTTTAATTGTATCATCAGGAGGTTGATATCTCTATTTGGTAAAGAACTTCCTGATTTTATAATGTGTGATACAAGGTAATTCTTATATTTCGGTTTTTTAAGCAATATCAAGTTCATATTAATTGATTCCACCTTCACATGAGCTACTAATTTTTAAAAAAAAGCGTTTGTATATTACAATTGCCTATAGTAGCTTACTTTTACGGTTGTTGAGGATGGCGGTTTCGGGAGATGTGTCACATTATCAACTCATACCATAACACGAAGTTAAGGTCTGAGTTGAAAATGGGACACATATCATGAAATGGCCATCCTCAACAATCATGAAAGTAAGTGCTACTATAGACAAGTGTAACGTACTAAAATATTTATAAGTTTTTCTAGTTATATCAAACTGTTGCTAGTTTTATTTTATTCAAAATACAACGGGATCCTCTAAAATACTTCTCTGGGAGAAAACATATAGGATTTACTAATGTTTAAACAATGTTTTCAAGTAGTTAGCATTGCAACAGACTCTGTCAATTACAGGTTACTAATATGTCCCTAAGTTCTTCAGTTATGACTAAACTATCCTCCCCATCATAAAAATTACTTTTTTTATAATTCACTTTCACAATTCTTAATAACTAATTTTGTTATATAGCTCCCATTGTGTTTATGGAGATGATCAAATGATTTTTTCACTTTATAAGAATCCTTATTTTTGTAATATTCTATCTGTTTATGGTATCAACTAATGCAATACACATTTATGCTTATGATTATATTAGATTTAAGCTAAGCTAAGCCAAGATAACCACAAGGTAATAAATGTTACAAACAATTAATTACACTTTGAAATGTAGATAATTCATTCAATAGGGCACTGTTCTACTTCAACTTCATCTCTACAACTACTTCTCTATGTCTGTAGAAACCAAAGGCTGTTTATCTGTAGAGCTACTTTACATCTATAGACCAATATAAATATGAATTTCACATACTGGTGTAAAGTTACTCTACATCCTCAGTGTTTCCTATATAAATATGAGTTTTACGTAGTAGTGTAGATTTACCATACACCCATAGAGTTCCTAGTATACATATGATTTCACATACTCGTGTGAAGTATCTTTCCATCCATAGGGTTTCCAATGTAAGTAAAACTTTCACCTAATGGTATAGATTTACTCTACATCTGCAGATGCCCCAATATTCATACATTCTAGTGTAGGTTCACTTTATATCTACAGAGTTCTCAATATAAATATGAGTTTCACGAATTGGTATAGGTTTACTCTATATCCACAGAGTTACCAATATACATATGGTTTTTCGAACTAGAGTACATTTACTCTACATTACTAGAGTTCCTTATATATATATATATATATATATATATATATATATATATATATATATATATATATATATATATATATACACACACATATATATATATATATATATATAGGAAAGGAGGAAAGAACACATACAAAGATGGGAAGGAATATGAAAATGGAATATGATCCTTCCCATCTTTGTATGTGTTCCTTCCTCCTTTCCTATCTTATATATATATATATATATATATATATATATATATATATATATATATACAACTAAGTCAAAATACAAATACAAGTTATAATTGAATTTACAATTCAAAGTTTTTCGTTGGCTAACAGTACCAACATCATCAGGAATATTAAACAATTGTTTACTATTGTAATCCTGATGATGTTGGTACTGTTAGCCAACGAAAAGCTTTGAATTGTAAATTCAATTATAATTCTTGTATTTGTATTTTGACTTAGTTTTTTATTAATTCACAAGAATACATTTTGCGTAATTTATATATATACATATATATATATATATATATATATATATATATATATATATATATATATACATTGGTTAGTTCTAGTAGAGCTTAAAGCTTATTTAGGAATTTTTGGACTAGATTGGAGACTGACAGACCTACCTAGTTTCAATAGTCCAAAACTGCAGTTATTTCCAAGAGATTGTAGTTTTTGACTATTGTCCAAAGATTCCTATATATATATATATATATATATATATATATATATATATATATATATATATATGTTTCAAGATACTTTTGTTGATTTTTTATTCACCATGTATTTTGTAAAACCTAGTACAATATGGCTACTTGAATTTATGTAATTTCTTTCTTAATACTAAGAAGGTTTTAGTTTTAGAGACAACTGGGTTGTCTAATACGAGGTTTGGTTCCAAAACAGCAAGGTTTAGTCATTAGAGACAATGATGATGTCTTGCAAGTCAGAAATATTTTCAATGTGCTTTTTTTTAATTCCTAAAATTCAAGAACATGCATGTCATGAAAACAGATTTCATAATTATACTTCTTGAAAGAGTAATTGAACATAATCGACAATAAAATGAGGATATATTTTGTAAACAATTGTAAATAATATGTTTTATTTGGAACAGAACAAAATTCAAAGTAAGTTTGAAATTGAATTAATTTTATTAAATTAATTCAAGCACTTTAGTGCTCAACATATCATACTAGCATGGTTCTACATTCTTTCTTGTTGACATCTCGTGAGAAGTCAAGAATTATGGAGTATGTATTGGTATTATTAACACGTTTCACAAATTTTGAAACAACAATACTATTCATGACATTTGTTAAGTCATATATATATATCTGTGTGTGTGTGTGTGTGTAACATAACACATTAAAATCAAATTTGGTTCTGTTCTCTTTTGATTTTTCACGTTTCCTTAAATTTATGCTTATATCTGGATTATACTTAGCAAGCAATCAAAATATGGTTATGAGTTTTCCATTCAGAGAGTCTTAATTTCTAAAAGCCAATATCTTCTTCATTAGATAACAGAAGCAGGTTATAATGAGCAATAGAACTCCATGGTGAAGACTTACCAACTTGTCACTTACCTCTTTGTCAATTCTTCTTTTAGATATTCATTGCAGTATGGAAACAAGGATTTTGAATTTAGTGCCCCAAACTGTTCTTCTGGTGGCAAAACAGAGATCAAACAATGGAAGCATTTCTATATTTAGTGTGGACAAGCCATTTCATTTCTTTTGATGCCCCATTGTGTTAGGAGTTTTTAAAGCTTTGGATTGAATTTTCAACCAAATGAAGTAAGCAAGTTTTATATTTTAAAATGTAGTATTAAATTTATATGTTGCCGTTAAAACTTCAAAGTCTCATTAATTAAATCAACTAAATTTCTTGTTTGAATTATATGCGTATGTATCAGAATAATTGAGGAAGGTAAAAATTCAGTCAAAGAATAGGTTCAGCTAAGTTGTTTTGATCATTGAGATGTTCTCCTGTTAATAAAGATAGTAGCATGTAAGGTTCAATCAAGGGCATTGTCACATCCATTTCTGTATCAAGACCAAGTATTATAGACATATATTCAGCATCAACTCTTTATTGCTGTCACATAATAGCCTGGTTTCTTCATCATTGTAGTCTTGAGCACTGTCTAAATATGAAGCCGATATCACTGAAGGCTTCTTGTGATACATACCACAAGTAAATAACATGAGCTTAACATATATTGTTTACACAAATTTTAGCAGTTTGTTAGAGAGCATTACGTTTGTTTGACCTCTTGATAATAAAACCTAATAACTAAGATAAAGTAATTTTAATTATTACGACATTAGAATATCTTTCCTCAGATAATGGTTGTACAGAAATTGATGGTTGAGGCTAAGACTCTTAGTAGATCACAGTGGCGGCCAGTGCCTAAGACCTATGGGGGTTGGAGAAAATAACTAGACTATGAACATAGCAGTGGTGGCTAATGCCTAAAACCTATGGCGGTTGCAGATCATAAAGTGTTATTTATTTTTTAAGGCAAAAAAATAGTAATCATAAAAACTTAAAAGGCTGTTATTGGGAAAATAGATAAATACTGCTTAATGCTTTGTGATTTATTCCATTTTAGGAAATGTATTGGCATTTTTTATTTTGTTTTTATTTATATAAGGCTCCGGATCTCGAGTCATGGGTTTAATTATTAATAAAGCGATCACAATTCATTCTGATCTGTGAATGTCAACAAATTCTGTTAAGATCCAAATTATTAAAGCAATGAAAATAAATAAAATAGAGAAATAGAACTTGCTCATTTAAACACGAACTTGGAGCGTAGAGCAAATGCAGCTCTACGGACGGAGCCAATCTTAACAGATACACCTAACCTTAACAGTCTGTCTGCAACCAACGGAGCCTTACAGCGCTGCCTAACTGTTTTAGTCTGTCTGAACCTTCAAATGGTTTTTCCCCATCACGAGAGATGTCACTGGGTGTTGCAGGTTTCCCTGCAACTAAGCCGAATGAGACTGTCTGCGACTGAGCAAACTGTCACACAGCCGCTACAGTTTTAACTTTTTTATTATTATTTATAATGATAGATTATATTATATATTGAATAATCACTTATAACAAAGTACATAATAAATAAATTTAATAATTTTTTTGCTATTTATCTCTTTTTTATGGGGTTGTACAATCGTCCAACCTGCCAACAAGGCACCACTAGTACAGAGTATTTACTATTATGAGTATTAAATATTGTTCACCAACAATAACAACATGATAATTACACAAACTAACAATATACACAACCCAGATAATTCTCACTTTATTCAAGTGTAAACAAATCAAGCAGGTTCAACACAAATAAACTCAGAGTGGAGATCACATGGATCTCTTTGGATAGAACCGATGTTAACAGAACACTCCTGAGGTTGCAGACCATTTGAAACCTAATGGAGCCTTACGGCACTGACTGAATATTTTAGTCTGTCCATGGGCGCCCATGTATAATTTTATAGGGGGGGGGGCAAATCTGATACCTGGGGGGATGGGATTCCCTCCATGAAAAGAAGGGTCTGGGGAATTTTTGAAAAATTAGGGTTAAAATGGTGAGTTTTAAGGAACTTTAGAAAATTCGAAACTTCTAATTTTTACAGGCTTTTTTGTATCGATTAATTTATTTTTTTATAGAATGAGTGAATCTTTATTCCTTAAAATACTAAAAAATATAATAAAAAGCTTTTTTTTCTTGCGTCATTTCATTTATTATAGGATATGATAGTAACCGACAAATTATTTTGAGGTTGGAAGTTTTTTAAATATAGGCTATTATTTCAGTTTTATAAGTGGCGTTTTTTTTTTATTTTAACCGAGGCATGACAGTCGAGTATCTGATTTTATTGAAATATCTCATTAGGTTCAGGGTGTTTGCGTGTTTCAGGAGAAACTGCTCATATAACGCTAAAAATGAGAAAAAATGCTTCGTTAGTTACGACTAGCGAAAGATTTCACCTCCAATTCAGTTACTTCTGTGAAATAAATCAATAAATGTATAGGCCCTACTTAAGTAAGCAGATTCAAATTTTATCCTCCTTAGGCTTTTTCTACTAATTTCAGCAATTAGGGGTAGTTTTCAACCTTGAAAATTGAATTTTTAGAGGATCGAAATATTTAACAATTACAATTAGATCATCAGACAATCATTATTTTTAATTCATCTGAACCAAATTTCACTCTTTTTACGCTTTTTTATAGATTTTGACAATAAGGGGTAGTTTTCACGTTAAAAAAATAAAAAGCGCCCGTCGGCATTATATAGATTTTGAAGTAGAGGGTAAGTTGAGCTTAATCCCAAATTTGTATGCAAATCGGTCTTTTCCGAAAAATTTGCGAAGTTTTTTCCTATTTTAAGCTTCGTTTCCTGGACTAATAATAAAGATAAATCAAATTAAAACGTCAATTTCTACAATTCAATTAAAGGTAATGTAACACAGGCTATAACATATAATAAACTGTTAACATTAAGTTAACCAGTACAGTACTACAATGTCGAACGCAGATGACATGCAACAGAGAAGAGATGCAGCGTCAGTCAGTAGGGCCTAGGTTATCCTTCCTGGCACGTTTTCCTTATCATTGGGATAGCTGGCTCGCTGTGTCAGCGTCTAGGATATTAGTCGTGTCCTGTTTAGCTGTTTTCCTTTAATTGACGCAACCATTAACTGGTCCACATTGACATGATCACATAATATGGATATTCGATAGTTTCTGACTTTAAAACCTACTTCGTTCAGTCAAGGTGTTAATATAGCAGAATCGGATAAATATACTATTTACATTGTTAATACTGTGAACATTTATTATAATTAAAATACAGTTCTTTCACATCAGCTGAAAATAAAAAAAGAAATATTTGTACGAAAGTCTTGATAATTTTAATTTGTATTTTTGGGAGCTAGGGGGGGCCACGGCCCCTCCCTGCCCGTGTGTATGGGCGCCCATGAGTCTGTCTGGACCTTCTAATGCTTTTTCTCCATAAGGTGTCACATCCCTTCAACCAGGGCGAACAAGATTGTCTGCAACTAAGCAAACTGTCACATGGTCTCTGTAGTTGTAACCTTTTTATTATTATTTATAATAATGGATCATATTATATGATGAATAATTGCTCGTAGCAATGTAAATAAATCTTATATAATAAATAATGAGCTCTGGTTTGAGGGTTGCATAATCATGCAGCCTGCCCTCGAGCCACTACTGGTAGTTGGATAGTTACTGACAGTTGATGGTTTGTATTTCCTACTCAAAGCGGTATGCTCCATATGATGCATCCAAAGGCTATCTCCTCTTTACACTTCTGATATTTTATATTCAATGAAATATAAGATAATTAACAACTTGCACATTTATAATTTAATTAAATTTATGTAACACTTACTTTACTACTTACTTTACTTTACTTTATCCAATGCCTGCCCTTGGCAAAGAAGCCATTCGGCGTTGAGCCTCCCAGTAGAGATGAGACAACTGTGGAGTTATGTTCGCCAGTTCGGAGCACTTTGGCAGGTGGTCGGCGTTCATTCTTTCTCCTAGACATAGGGAACAGATGTCAGTGTCCACCAGACCAAGACGGTGAAAATGTGCCTGGAGGTAATCATGCCCAGTACAAGTACGAAATTGTGCGACGGGATCCGCTCTGCTTAGGTTTCGGGGGAGAAAAAGTAACGTTTGCCACTCCTTTTCTCTACTTGCCTCCAGGTGAACTGATTTACAGTGTTGTCTGACTGCAGTTTTAATATGGCTTTTAGCAGATGTTAAGCTGACTAGGGAAATAGGCTGTTGCATGTTTGCTCCGTCCTTTGCTAATTTGTCGGGTTTCTCATTACCAGGGATTCCCACATGATGTGGGATCCACTGGAGGTGGACAATCCATCCGTCTTCTATGAGTTTTGCGAGACTTTTCCTACCTTCTAGTGTTAAACTGCAGTCAGTGGGAGTGCTGCTGGCTAACGCGATAATTGCAGCTTGTGAGTTGATGAAAATAGCAACTCTTCTGCAATTCAGTTGTTATTTATCTGTGTAAAACTTACTGAGACATAACGTTTTTGTTCTATCCTAGTCAGTGTTCATGTTGGCCATTTGGAAGAGTCTTTTGACTAGGTGGCAAATGTTTTTAAAATAGTTTTTTTCATTAGGAAGGTTTTCTATAATGTGGTCAGATGTTGTATGATCTATATTGTGTTTATTCATTTAATATGTTGTGTCTGCTTATTTGTATTTGTAAATTTCTAATAGCTCTAGTGTGTTGAGATTTGTTTCTTTTTTTTTGGTGTGGAGAATTTGAAGGTTCTGGTTAATGTCCGTATAATTCTGGCCTGTTTCTATTACATTATTTCCAAGAGATGAGACTGTCATATATGATGGGTATACATGTTCTTTAACCTTTGATGGAAACTGTGACCTGTATTCCCAATTTAAAAGTTTTTTTTGTACAGTTACTAATATCTTGTAATTTTGCTAATTAAGGCTGATAATGTTTGAGGCATTAAATTTCTTAAGGTGGTTTTATCTGAGTGTATTTCCTGTCCCTCTGAAGTGAAACAAGGAAAGTTCAATATTCATTGCAATATCTTGAACAAAATTTATTATCAGAGCAAAACCTTTTATTTACTTTGTATCAGTGAAATTTTGAAATAAGATAAAGTAGTAAAATAATAAAAGTTTATTTTTGATCTAAATTTAAACAGTTTATTAAGGTTATAGAATAAGATCCTTAGTAGTTTTTTTTTTATTTTTCAGTATTATGCTCATGGATGGGGGTCCAGTTCCTATATAAGTGTTGATTTTTATCAGAGGACAAGGCAAAAATAACCAAAGTATTTTGTTAATGCAAAACTTTTCAAGAAAACTGGATACTCCACTGAAATAGTACCGATAGATGGAATGGAAGCGGAATATCAATTGAAGAGAAGGTGTAATATAGCTAGGAAATGCAAATTACTGTACTATATATAATAATGTAAATAGATTCAAGGAGAAACATAGAATAATATAAAAGTATCTTCGATAAATCTGTGAAATAAATCACAAAAAAGCCATTGGTTTTATGGGCTAAGGAAGTGCAGAAGGTATAACAAATGTTTACTCTGATAAATATACAAAACTTACATCTTGTCTTGACTTTATTTCTTTAAATATCATAAAATCATTCAATAACTTTACGCCACCCTGTATTTAAAGATACAGCAAATGCTTTGAAAGATAAGTATCACTATATTTATTTTGTATAAATATATCTTTATTTTATACATCTTTTTAAACTTTGATATTACAAGTACACAATAAACAGCAAATATATTTATTAAATTGTACAAGTAGTGCTTCTCTTATCAAATTATAGTTAATAATTATATTTACAAGTGTGTATTTTATAAGTAAATTCAATGTCCTACTGTCTCTTACTGCTTACACAAATTTCAAAAATAATTTTTAAATTTTTGAGATTTTCTATTCTTTTATTCTATTTAGGTTTTAAAATTATATATATATACATATATATAAAGTAGCAATACTTTTTTCTTAACCCATCGCCAGTTGCGTGGCGGCGATGTGTGCTGCCTTTTCACCTATTCGTTATCAGTTCTTACAATCTTGAAAGGAGGCACTTGCCATTCCTAGTATTTGTTGTTGACTATATTGATAATAGAATGAATAATCTATTTTGGTTAGTTTTATCTCAATTTAGTTCCCAACAGGCTTTGATCACGGACACATCCTCGTTGTAGCACAGAATACTCCACGCGACCAGTCATGTAAGTATATTATTATTATATTTCACAATTATTTTTTATAATTGTGTTTTAAAACAAATGAATTTATGCTATTTAATTATTTTATTAATTAATTAATAATTAGTTTAGCAAATAATTTCTAGAATTATAATGTAGGTATTACATTTTTGTTTTTTTATAGGGACAGGACCAATGAAAAATATATTTATACGAGTAATCCTAACTATGAGAGAATAGTTTCAAAATTATTAGATGATTATGATGAAGAAGTCATGAACATAGACAACAATATTTTTTCTGATGATGAGGCGGAAGTTATTCAAGAAAATCTTGAGGCCAGGCTGGTAAATCAAGAGAAGTAGGTAGTTCCATCTTCGGATTTCAGGATGAGTTAGGATTTCATTCCATCAAAAAAAAATAATAAAATTGTTTTATTACTTTCGTCTATGCACAATGACACAGCCATAAATGAAATTACGGGAAAACCAGAATCCATAATGGATTACAACTTGACAAAGGTTAGTCGATACAGTTGACCAGCTATCCTCCCTGTACTCAACCTCTCGAATAACAAGACGGTGCCCAATGTCACTTTATTTTAGACACTTGGATATCACGGAAAAATAAATTTTTTTTGTAATTTACCAAATTTAACAACCCGGAAAGTAATGACAAGAGAAAAAAATTCGTGAAAGACTTTTCTCATGCACTCATGGAAGATCACCTGAAAGAAAGGGCACAAATTTAAAAAAACTCCCCAAAGACATAGCGCTTTTCCTTAGTCCATACAGAGATGTGGTACCAAATATTCCTTTTGCTACTGGATCTGGAAGATGTGTTTGCTGCTCAAGAAAATGAAATACAACAACCAGAATGAACCAGATTTATTTGTAAAAAACTTTTTAAAAAAATAATCAAGTGTGATGACTGTTCAAATTAAGAAAGTGAAACTGAAGAAATGTAAAAGTTTTTATCCTTTTTTTAACAAAATAAAATAATTTATTGTAAGTAGTTGTTCTTTTTGTATATTAAAACAGGTTTCTTTTAAAAAAGTTGTAAAATTTTATCACTTACTACTAAATGCCCACTTGAAATAGGTGAAAAATGATGGGCGGCACTCCATGCTCCATGTGACCAGTAATGTAAAAGTGTAAGACGAGACCAGCGGAGGATTAAATTTAAGAGCCAGCTGCAAGAATAATAGTTGTAAAAACTCACATTTTTCAGGAAATGGTTTTTAAAGTTTAAAAAATTAACTTTTATTAGAAACACACGTATTAATACAATATTGTACATATGTGCTTGACCAAAATATTAGATAATACTAAGGTTTTCTCACTACAGGAACAATTATAGAAAAATAAAAACTTTCTTACATACATGTTGTTATGTACAAAAACAATAGCTGTCAAAAAAATTAAAATAATGATGCCTGTGAAATTACTGTTCCAGGGGTATACAAAAACAATAGCTGTCAAAAAAATTAAAATAATGATACCTGTGAAATTACTGTTCCAGGGGTATATAAATCAAACTGAATCCTAATACACTTCAATAAAATAAAAATATAACTATTTTCAATTACATTTACGAAGAGTTATTCAATTTATCACCACAAGTGTATTAATGCCAACAAAAATTTGGCCATGCTAAATAACTGCCATGTTGTTTCTACTTAATTTAACCTTATAATGATAGGTGTTATCATGAAATTTATCATCATTTCCCTCTTTCCTAAATATCCATATTTTGATTGGGCACACCCTTAAAAGCCCAAGTTTTTCTGTTTATTGCAATTTTTGATGATAAATTTTCTTTTCTCATCACTTGTATTTTGAAAACATTTAAACTACTGCACTTACAGTTTGGCTCAATTTCAAGGGTTCACAAATGAAGTTTTTTCATAACATCTGGTCTTTTCTTCACGATATGTTCCGACCATTCTCTCTCGCTACACTCATTTTTACTTTCTGAATCATCCTTTTCTACAAAATAACACCTAAAAGATCTAAAAAATTTGGCACATCCCAAATTAAGAGCTACTGTAATTATGAACTACTTGCCCGACTGACCGTGAGACTGAATCACTGGAATATGATTCATTTGCTTATCATAAAAACTGCCAACCAGCATTCTTGTAGTGTAGGATGTTGACTAATATTATTGCAGAGTACTGCATTTTTATTTTCCATCATAACTAGCTGACTGCTATTGTTGCCATGTGACATGCACATGGTTTTATAAACCACAAGAGGGAAATGATGCCATATTTTACTAAAAAACAAATTTATTGGTAAATATTATTTTTGCAGTGGAATCTTCAATTAGTAAGGTTATTGAGGTGAATATGCAATAGATGCACCAATGACACATGCACTCATGGTGAAATGTGAGACAGTTGCTCCAAAGTTACCTCAAATATACTTGCTTTTGGAGACTCACATTATTTCCTGTAATAAGTACGATTACAGCCTCTATGATTCCCATCACACTTTAGACTGGCTTTGAACTGGCTAAGTGATAGAAAACCAGTTTCTCTATCACTTTGGAAAACTAGTTTTCTATCATTTAGGCGTGTTTAAAATCAGCAAAAAAAGTCACCATTTTTATATTTTTTACTTTTTTAAATACTATATATTGTTTGATTTTTTTACAATTTAATATTAATAATTTTTGTTGTTTTTTGTGATGAACTTAGTACTATTTACAAATATTGTCATAATTTTTAGCGGTTTTCAGTTTGAACCTATTCTAATTTTTATAAGTAGGTCAGATAGCAAGGAGGTGTAATTATATCACCAGTTTTTCGTACTTCTTGATCATTTTATTAATTTTCTTGGTCAGTTTCATATGTGTGCATTTTCTCCTCTTTCCTCCAAGGTTTAATTTTATCTTCATATATGGCTGCATTTTCCACTTCAGTTTTGAAACAACACATCAATTCTTTGATTCTAGGATTAGTTCTCCGACGGGTGTTGTTCAGATTGTTGTTTCATCCTTCAACAGTATTAAGGTGGCCCAAATGTATCTGGACGCAAATGTCGCTGAACGCAAGTATCACTGGTTGCAACACCTTTGAGGTTCGCCTACGGAATTGATGTTGTTATGCCATTCTTGAGGTACCCATTCCTTCCCACATCTCCAAATTACCTAAATGTTTGTTAAGTTCATCTAATTAGCGTAATTCATAGTAATGTACAATTTGTGAGTTCTTAAAGACAAACATTCCATTAAGATTATTATTAAATGTGCTGTGATGAATAAAGAGAGATTGATGAATCATAGGTTATAAGTAGAATCATAAATAAGAAAATGAACTATCTGGATCAGGAAGGATTAGTTTTAGTAAGAAAAAGTAATTAAATGAATTATTATTGCAAATCATGGGTTCTCAAACTGGATTGTTGGAAGTTCATTATAGGGCAGAGTTGCCCAGCAACTTTTCCAAAATCAATAAGAAAACATTTTGGTTAAATTACCAGAAATAAAATTCACAATTTTGAATGAAAAAATTAACCATTGAAGTGAATTTTTATCAACACTTTCTAAACGGTTAGCTGGTGCAATAGTTGCATTAGTTTCATTTCATTTGCTTTTCAGAAGATTAATTCTAGTTTGATTCAGAAGTTGATTAATACATTATAATTCGTTCACAGTTTTATATTCTGAGTATGAGAACAATATTTTTGTGAGTAAATATGGATTTTCCTGACCTAATTAAGAAGGTATCCCTCTTAATATTTTCCAATATGTTACCCTGAAAAGCTTCCAATAAAGCTTTGCATATTTCAAAATACTTATTTATTATTAAAGCAAAATTATGAATGACACCGGTGTTTTTACTCTGAAACTGAATGAAAACCGACATAAGATTACTAGTATTGAAAAATTCCAGACATTTTAATGTTTATCATTATGAAAAATGTTACCAAAATAGAAGAGAGACGAATAAAAGAATGTGAATTATATGTTAAATAGTATGACCACAAAATAGAAAGATATATTCTTAATTTGTAATTATTACAAATTTTCTTAAAAGTAGATATAATTGTAAAGCCATATAAATTTAAATTTTGTACGTGATTTTATTCTCAATTGCAAGGATAAAAGTTTTAAAATTCTAATAAAAAATTTAATTAATTTTAATTATAACGATAAAAAATACATATTGCAGGAAAAAAAATTTGCAAATAATTTTTTTAGAAAAGTATTTTTTTTATACAATTGACGTGACACAGCAGAGACTAAATAGAGCTGCTTTATTTGGACCACACAAAGAAGGAATTGCTGCTAGCAACAGATTTCTAGCAACAATTACTTACTATTCTTTTTCACACCACTGACATGAGTATTAGTGACCAGATAGAGCTGTTTTATTTGGCCCATGTGTTATTCATAGAAAGAAAATGTGCCTGCATGGGCTCGAGAAAAATGTTAAAAAAATTTTGTCACACAAAGTGACTTATGTGATTCTAAAAATATTTTTACGCTGTTTCAAATATGCGCTAAGATTTTTGTCATCATGCTTTCATGTGAACCAAGTAAAGGGATGTGACATATATGTGATATATATATATATATATATATATATATATATATATACACACACACACACACACACATATATCGTTTGTTTTAAGTATGACAGGTTGTAAAACCTCCCATACTTAAAACATACAGTCTGTTGACGATTTTCTTGTGTATTTTGCGTTTTAATGTCTCTTTAGTGTCCATCATTAATTGGCAAGCATGTTAATATTCCATTTTTTATAGTAGAGCTTTTCCATTATAGGAATATCTTGATGAAATAGCTCGTGCTAACCACACCAATATCTTCAGGTAAATATCCAAGTGAAAATGCAAGAAACATATCTTTAGACCTATTGGACCTTATGGCTCTGTACAAATAAAGAAAGTTCCTTGCTAAGTCACAATTGTTTTATGCTTTATTATTAGTAGAAACTTTTAGAAAAGAATTTCATGTTGTTTTTATGAATTTAATCGCTTTTCAAACTCATTGTCCCACATTACATGCTTTATTTTTAGATCTACAAAACTACTTTCTTTTATTTTTTCATCACTTAGGCCTATTCTAGGACATTTTTTCTTTAAATTAATAAAACCAGTACCATCATGGTCCATTGCCCTTGCAGAGTCTTATGTACAGTAATTAATATAGGATATGAGTATCTAAATAAGTCCCAATTTAATAGAAGTATGTGGACGTTTTCTGGGTTCATGAGCAGAGGGTTCTCAACACTTTTCCCTGGGATAAATTATTCACGTTTTGGTCAGTAATTTCTTTTATAGTGGTTACTGTGGTCCCTATCATCCCTCTTACACAGAAAATAGCAACTTTTGATGTAACCAAGCTACAAATTAAGTAAAAATGCAATGACTTGAATCACCACAGATTTTCTAAACTTATTTATAACACTGAATCTTTTCGAGAAGTAGTTTAATATTGTCTTATGATTCCTTCATTTTTATAGCATAGGCCAATGGTAAATATTAAAATTTATATCCATTATGAAGACATCATTGATACTTCAGCTTCATTTTGCTATTTTTTATATTGAAATTAATATAGTTGATTGTTGTACGTAACATGGTATTAAAATACAGTTCTGGAATTTGACGCATTTGTGTTTGTTAGGTATTATTTATAAATATACCTAATAAATTTAACAAAAATTAAAAAATATCGTAACAAGAAACGATATAGTCAATCTGGTTACATTTTCAGATCTAGCATACAAAGTTATATAAATACATCTATCAACATCCCTTGAAGCAAAAATTTGGTTAACCACTGTTTTTAAAGACTCCTTTTAGCGCTACGGACATGGATCAGAACAGAAAGGGTAGAGCTGCTTTATTTGGGCCATATGGTATTCCAGGCACTATGCTTCAACCCCCAATTATTACTCCAAGTATTTATTTTCACAAGGTGGGTTGACGTGAAAGTTGAAAAAGCTCCTAAAAATGGTTTCTTGCTATGGAGACTCAAACTTGTGAATTGGCTACTAATCTTCTCATTAGATCACTTGGCCGACTTATATATTTATTTAGACATTCTTAATGAATTTCAATACTTTTGTTAAGGTCTATTGTGGTAGCTTAGACTTAGGCCTACTTGTACTTACTTTTGTGAAGTATGGAATACGTTATAGAGCACTATAGGACATTTAATAACACGTTGTAAATTATACTATTTTTTAAATAAATCTATAAACTATTTCTGCCTGAGCGGATGAGCACAGGTGACCAAGTATATATATATATATATATATATATATATATATATATATATATATATATATATATATAAACTATATTTGTTCCATTAAATTGTATACAATTGTGTTCCCTTTTATAACGCCTCATTAACAGAAATAAATATTCTAACTAAAGGTGGGCATAATATGTACAGCATAGTTATAAAACGAATTAAGTAAGAACTAGAAACCAATATATTTGTTCCCTTCCCTGTCATATTGCAACACATGGACGCTTCTACGACTTTAGGGTAGTAATCGTTCCAAAAACTCAATGATTTGAAGTCGAAATTGGCCGGATCGCTCATGTTAAAATTCTTATCCAGAATCAAGATTCCAGGCAAATCGGGCGTGTACTGTTCCCAGCGGACGTTTCTGCCGCTTTGCGACGGATTTAAGAACTTGGTAAAATTTCCCCACATGCTCATTACAGAATCGGTGACTTTTCTATCGGCGATGTTCCAGATCACCTGAGAAGACAAGGAAGGCCAGTACTGCATTCCCCAAACAAACGGCAGTTCGCACATGTGAGGGACGTTCATCCAGTCTTCCAGTTCGCATATCCCTGTTGTTTTCAGCCTGTAATCAAATCGGTATAGGTAAACGGGTTTCGATTTGCTGATAAAGGTAGCCTGTAGGAGAGCTCCAGAGCCGTATTTTTTGTCATTTGTGAAATCAATATATCTTTGTCTTAAAATGGTCATGTCTTCCGTAAGCGGAGCTGATGGAGTGTAAAAAAACAATACAGAATCAATGAGAAATTCTTTATGAACACTGCACGTATCGTTGTCCTTTGGTTCTGGCATGTCGTTTGTAATTGTATCTATTATAACATTTTTAAAGTCATCTTTATTGAAGTTTTTTTCAGTAAATGAAAAAGCATCTTCCATGTCGGTATACCCTACCAGTAGAGGTACTTGTTTAAATCTACTGTTCTGGAAGAGAGCTGTGGGATCGCCTGTAAAGAAAGGTAAATCTGTTTCATTTACGTAATCTACGTCAACTACTGGCCCCCATGATGTACCCTTTGATGATTCCCGCAACAATGTGTCTGGGTTGATACGTCGAAGACACGTTAACAGCGAGGGCGAGTCTTTGTTGCAGCTGAATCTGTAGCGAATGTTGCTTATTTCGTCTTGTTGTTGCGTCTTTATAACTCCTGGTGAGAACGCACTTCCGCTCATCCCAATAGCGCCGACAAAGTAATCTTCAGACAACGGAGAGACGATGTGGAAGCCGACACTGATAGCTCCGGCACTGTGGCCAGCAATGACGATTTTGTCAGGTTGCCCTCCAAATTCTTTTATTTGGTTCTTCACCCAGTCCAACGAAGCTACTTGGTCTAGTAAACCCCAATTTCCAGGAGCGTGTCCGTCTAGAGTCGTAAAAAATCCAAATATGTCTAGGCGATAAGAAGGTGTCACAACAATCACCTGAAAAAATGACAAAACAAGTAATGGACAATTAATCCTACTCACTGCTACAACATTACAAGGTAATAGTGCTAATACACTTTACCCGCCATTTGTAACATTGTCAAAATAATAAATCTAAGAATGGCATACAAAGAATCTTTACATATAAAACAAAAACGTGTTAGTTACACCATTTATATATGTTTCAATACAGTTTTCTGCCATTCCTAACTTTTCAATATTCTCCTCTGTTGACAGAGGAACTCCATTTTCAAAACTTCAAACGTACTCTGTTGAACCATGTATTGGTTATCGTCTAGTGTAATTTCCGAATATTAAACTCCAATATTTTAACTATCATCGTCCGGCTGGCTAAGTTGAAATTATTATTATCCTCATCTTTATTTCTGTTAGGAATATTTCGAATTGAAAGTAGAATTGAAGTTTTGAAAATGGAGTTACTCCGAAACTCGTCTACAGAGGAGAATATTGAAAAGTTAGGAATGACAGAAAACTGTACTCAAACATATAGAAATATTTCTAACAGAAAAGAAGATGAGTATATTAATAATTTCACCATTTATAACTCGTAAACCACTGAACCGATTGGCATGAAAATTTACATGAATTGTCATTATATACCCGAAGAAAATATAGGATTTTTTTTTATTTAGAAGTATATATATATATATATATATATATATATATATATATATATATATATATATAAGTTATGTGAACTAGTATTATGAACTTTACTAAATAAAATGCGTACTAGGATAAATTCCTGCTTACGCAGATTTTCCATTGAGCAGGTGGTGAGACTCGTTCAAGTTCATTGTGTAGCTAACTTCTGTATCGAACAGAAAGACAAAAACGGTAAGGACCTTCCCATAGCGTATGCCAGCAGAACTTTGAATGACAGCGAAATTAACTATTCTGCAATTGAAGAAGAACTACGAGGGTGGTCCACAAAGTAACCTCCGTTTTGAAGTAAAAAATAAACCAGTTAAGATACAAAAATTTTATTATATACATGTTAAAACTACAGCTTTTCTCTACTTTTCTACATATTCACCATACAAATTCAAGCACTTATCATATTAGCGATCGTATAGATAACAAAATATTTCAGGCCTTATTTATTTGGGAGCAAATTTAAAATATATTCGGGTCATAAGCCTTTACAATGGTTATTTTCTGTTAAAGAACCAAATTCCAAACTTTTAAGATGGCGACTTAAGCTAGAAGAATATGATTACGAAATAAAACATAAAAAAGGTAAATCAAACCAAAACGCGGATGCTCTATCTGGAATACAATTGAATGTCACCGATAAAATGTCAACAAACACTCAACACACTGTAGAAACGGACTTGCAAACGCCTTCAGCTGATTTACTACAACGTTACTTCCCGGAATTGGATGTTGCCCAGTCTATGATCGTAAACATTGACATGGAAGGAGACGCCGCCGCCAATCAAGAAGATAACAATGAGGAAAGTGACCAGACAGTTCACTCCAATTTTGAAGGAAACACTCAGATAGAAATACCAATTTCCTACGAGCCTGTAAACTTTGGCAAAAATCAACTATTTGTATCTCTAGTAAAGTATGAACCAAAAAAGTAAAAGTAATAAAGTTATTTGGAATTTCAAAAATGCGTTTAATAGTCAGATCAGTTTTAATATCAGAAAATAATTAAATTAATGACATAGTTAACTTCGTAAAATCATATTTGGTACCTAAAGTAAAATATAACCTATATTTTGAAGATGACTTTTATGAGAGATTTGGATAGCTAAAAACTTTAAACAATCTGAACTAAATTTAGTCAAGTGTAACAGCAAACTATTAGATTTAACTTCGGAAGAAGAAATGCTGGAAATAATAAATAATTATCATGTTATTAAAACTAATCATCGCGGAATACAAGAAACGTATGAGCAAATTAAAAGTAGATATTATTGGCCTAATATAAAAGGACACATTCAAAATTTCATAAACCAATGTAAAATACAGTATGCCAAAAAACTAAATATGACAGAATCCCTTTAAAGCTAGAAATGAATCTTGCCAACACCAACAAAACCTTTGCAGGTTCTGCAAGTCGACAGCATATCAGTAGATAAGGACCGCTTTCTAAGTATAGTCGACGCCTTCTCGTGTTACGCACAGATGTACCGTGTGGGAAGTGCACAAGCAACAGAAGTCGCTGATAAGCTACTAGATTACTTTCAACATTATGGTGTGCCAACAGTAATTATTTCAGACAATAGGACAGAATTTAACAATAGAGTTGTAAAAGAAATATTAAATCTGGATTAAATCATAAAATTAAAATACATTTTATAAGTACACAAAACCCCCAATCAAATGGATTTTGTGAAAGAGTTCATTCCACTATAGGCCTAGTAGAACACATAAAACTTTTAAATAATCAAATTGTGTTCAAAGGGGACAGTATAATTAAGAAACTGAAATATGCTATGATAGTACGCTATTATAATAGCTAATAATTAATAGCATACATTTAGTTACTAAATTAACGCCGTGTGACGTTTTATTTGGTCACATAAACTCGAAAACATTACTGGATGTAGATGTCGAAAATCAATTTGCAAACGACTACGTTTTAAACCATAGAGAGAAAACAAAAGCACTATATGAAAACATTAGAAATGCTAACCAAAAAATTAAAGAGAAAACTTTGGATAAAAGAAATATAAAGAAGGAACTACTTCCAGATATCCGAACTGAAATTTATGTGAAAACAATACAAAAACAGGGTAAGACAATAAATAAATATAGCCAAGAAGAAATATCATCAATTAATAAGGAGTAGAAAAACTGGTAAAATATAGCCTAGACATTATAACATAAAAGAAAAAATACATTTGTCAAAAATTAAAAGGCCTAGGAAGATAAGAAATATAATTAATGTTCAAAATCCTTTTCCAGGTTCTTCCTGTTCGTCCTTGGCACAACCACCGACTCAGCAGATATCGAAGACATCAATAACAACCTCGGAATAATCCCGATAGACCTTGGGCCAGCCAAATTAGAATCTTCCTACCATACCTTTGTTCAGTATTTTAATGTAAGAAACTTTATTAACATTTAAATTGATTGAGGTGATTACAGTGATCTCTCCGAGATTGAGGCTTCATTTGTCAATAGAACAAAGAACACAGATATAACTACAACCTTGAAGCTACAGTTATTCCTAATACACTGAACCCACGGATAACATTACAGGACTGAAGCTACAGTGATCTCTCCGAGATTGAGGCTTCATTTGTCAATAGAACAAAGAACACAGATATAACTACAACCTTGAAGCTACAGTTATTCCTAATACACTGAACCCACGGATAACATTACAGGACTGAAGCTACAGTGATCTCTCCGAGATTGAGGCTTCATTTGTCAATAGAACAAAGAACACAGATATAACTACAACCTTGAAGCTACAGTTATTCCTAATACACTGAACCCACGGATATCATTACAGGACTGAAGCTACATTGATCACTCCAAGATTGAAGCTTTATTTGGCAATAGAACAGAGAACACAGAGATATAACTACAACCTTGAAGCTACAGTTATTCCTAATACACTGAACCCACGGATAATATTACAGGACTGAAGCTACAGTGATCTCTGCGAGATTGAGGCTTCATTTGTCAATAGAACAAAGAACAGAGATATAACTACAACCTTGAAGCTACAGTTATTCCTAATACACTGAAGCCACGGATAACATTACAGGACTGAAGCTACATTGATCACTCCAAGATTGAAGCTTTATTTGGCAATAGAACAGAGAACACAGAGATATAACTACAACCTTGAAGCTACAGTTATTCCTAATACACTGAAGCCACGGACAACATTACAGGACTGAAGCTACAGTGATCTCTCCGAGATTGAGGCTTCATTTGTCAATAGAACAAAGAACAGAGATATAACTACAACCTTGAAGCTACAGTTATTCCTAATACACTGAAGCCACGGATATCATTACAGGACTGAAGCTACATTGATCACTCCAAGATTGAAGCTTTATTTGGCAATAGAACAGAGAACACAGAGATATAACTACAACCTTGAAGCTACAGTTATTCCTAATACACTGAAGCCACGGATAACATTACAGGACTGAAGCTACAGTGATCTCTCCGAGATTGAGGCTTCATTTGTCAATAGAACAAAGAACAGAGATATAACTACAACCTTGAAGCTACAGTTATTCCTAATACACTGAAGCCACGGATATCATTACAGGACTGAAGCTACATTGATCACTCCAAGATTGAAGCTTTATTTGGCAATAGAACACAGAACACAGATATATAACCACAAGATTGAAGCTACAGTTGTTCTTAATAAATGTAAACCACTAATATCATTACAGGACTGAAGCTACAGTGATCTCTCCAAGATTAAGGCTTCATTTGTCAATAAGACGAAGAACACAGAGATATAACCACAATATTGAAGCTACAGTTATTCCTAATACACTGAAACCACGGATAACATTACAGGACTGAAGCTACAGTGATGACTCCAAGATTGAGGCTTCATTTGCTAATAGAACAACGAACACAGAGATATAAATACAAGATTGAAGCTACAGTTATTCCTAATACACTGAACCCACGGATATCATTACAGGACCGAAGCTACAGTGACCACTCCAAGATTGAAGCTTTATTTGGCAATAGAACAGAGAACACAGTGATATAACCACAAGATTGAAGCTACAGTTATTCCTAATAAACGTAAACCACGGATATCATTACAGTACTGAAGCTACAGTGATCTCTCCAAGATTGAGGCTTCATTTGTCAATAGGACAAAGAACACAGAGATATAACCACAAGATTGAAGCCACAGTTATTCCTAATAAACGTAACCCACGGATATCATTACAGGACTGAAGCTACAGTGATATCTCCAAGATTGAGGCTTCATTTGTCAATAGAACAGAGAACACATAGATATAACTACAACCTTGAAGCTACAGTTATTCCTAATACACTGAACCCACGGATATCATTACAGGACTGAAGCTACAGTGATCTCTCCAAGATTGAGGCTTCATTTGTCAATAAAACAGAGAACACAGAGATATAAATACAAGATTGAAGCTACAGTTATTCCTAATACACTGAACCCACGGATAACATTACAGGACTGAAGCTACAGTGATCTCTCCAAGATTGAGGCTTCATTTGTCAATAAAACAGAGAACACAGAGATATAAATACAAGATTGAAGCTACAGTTATTCCTAATACACTGAACCCACGGATAACATTACAGGACTGAAGCTACAGTGATTTCTCCAAGATTGAGGCTTTATTTGTCAATAAAACAGAGAACACAGAGATATAAATACAAGATTGAAGCTACAGTGATGACTCCAAGATGGAGGCTTCATTTGCTAATAGAACAACGAACACAGGGATATAACCACAAGATTGAAGCTACAGTTATTCCTAATAAACGTAAACCACGGATATCATTACAGTACTGAAGCTACAGTGATCTCTCCAAGATTGAGGCTTCATTTGTCAATAGGACAAAGAACACAGAGATATAACCACAAGATTGAAGCCACAGTTATTCCTAATAAACGTAACCCACGGATATCATTACAGGACTGAAGCTACAGTGATATCTCCAAGATTGAGGCTTCATTTGTCAATAGAACAGAGAACACAGAGATATAACTACAACCTTGAAGCTACAGTTATTCCTAATACACTGAACCCACGGATAACATTACAGGACTGAAGCTACAGTGATCTCTCCAAGATTGAGGCTTCATTTGTCAATAAAACAGAGAACACAGAGATATAAATACAAGATTGAAGCTACAGTTATTCCTAATACACTGAACCCACGGATAACATTACAGGACTGAAGCTACAGTGATTTCTCCAAGATTGAGGCTTTATTTGTCAATAAAACAGAGAACACAGAGATATAAATACAAGATTGAAGCTACAGTGATGACTCCAAGATGGAGGCTTCATTTGCTAATAGAACAACGAACACAGGGATATAAATACAAGATTGAAGCTACAGTTATTCCTAATACTCTGAACCCACGGATATCATTACAGGACCGAAATTACAGTGATATCTCCAAGATAGAGGCTTCATTTGTCAATAGAACAGAGAACACAGAGATATAAATACAAGATTGAAGCTACAGTTATTTTTAATACACTGGACCTACGGATATCATTACAGGACTGAAGCTACAGTGATGACTCCATGATAAAGCCTTCTTTTGACAATAGAACAGAGAACACAGAGATATAACTATAAGATTGAAGCTCTAGTTATTCCTAAAACACTGAACTTACAGATATCACTACAAAACTGATGCTACAGCCATCTCTCAAAGATTGAAGCTATTTTTGACAATAAAACAGTGAACCCAGCGATATAACTCTAAGATTGAAGTCTACAGCGATGAACTCTACAGTTATTTTTAAAGCACTGAACCACAAACTATCACTACAAGACTGACGCTACAGTGATTTCTCCAAGATCGAAGCTACGTTTTTCAATATAATAGTTTACACTGAGATATAACTAAAGCTACAGTCATTCCTATAGCACTGAAACGATAGATATCCCTACAGAACTGAAGCTACAGAGATATCTCCAAGATTGAAGCTACATTAATTAATACAGCAGTGAACCAGGGATATAACTATAATATTGAAGCTATAGTTGTTAATAATACACTGATCCCATGGATATCATTACAGGACTGAAGCTACAGAGATCTCTCCAAGTTTAAAGCTACATTTATCAATACAACAGTGAACACAGAGATATATAACTATAAAATTGAAGCTACAGTTATTCATAAAGCTCTGAACCGATAGACATACTTACAGAACTGAAGCTACAGTGATCTCTCCAAATTTGAAGCTACATTTATCAATCCAACAGTGAACACAGAGATAAAACTATAAGATAGAAGCTACAGTTTTTTCTAAAACAGTGAACCCACTGATATCACTACAAGACTGAGACTACAGTTATTCCTTCAAGATGGAACTTACAGTTATTTCTGCAACACTGGTCACACACATACCCTTATACGACTGAAGCTACACTAAATCCACACACACACACACACACACACACATACACACACACACACACACACACACACACACACACACACACACACACACACACACACACACACACACACACACACACACGTGTTTGTGGACACTTGGCCGGACGCAAACAGTACACGCCTCTTGTGGGTACTCTTAGATCTAGTACAGTAATCAACGTGAAATTTTGTATGTAGGTTTTAAAAATTGTTATTAGTAAACGCACAACTTGTTCTTTTATGTAACTTGAAATTTAAATTTATGTTTAATACATTCCTTCCGAGGACGCAGTTACAGTGTGCACGGGCACTTGTGCATGGTATGTTGGGGGCTCTCTGCCTGACTATTGTCGACCTGAGTCATCACTTCCGTAAGATCCTGTCCCACCGATGTTTACGTCTACGATCATAAGAAGTTGAGATAACGGCTACATGTGCAATCAAAAGACTGGGCTAGATTAGTCTGATCTGCAACACTTACACATGAAGCCAAAGCACCTTGTGTCATCAAGACGTGATCAATTTAAAAGGTAGACCATTACATTGAATGTTTTTGGTTTCAGACACTATTAAAGTCTGCAATATAAAAAAAAAATTAATGCATTTTTAAAAATAAACTCAAGTTTTCTTCATTCTGCCGAGTTTAATTATGACTGAAATTTTGTTTTATATATATTACGAAATTTTACATTTAAACTCTTTTATAAAAAATAATAATTTTTCAATTGAAGTAACATAGATAAACTATTGAAAATATTGTTTCTTGACTTATAAATACAAGAAGGTATGAAATTCTATCAAAATCATTTTTAATAAAATGAAAACAACTATTTTTATCTGGTTAAAGCCTCCACGTAGAACATAATATAATATACATTATTTTGTAGAAGAAAAATCTAAAATTTTAGTCTACGGTACCATATAATTGTATATGTATGAATTGGCGGTTTATATATATATATATATATATATATATATATATATATATATATATATATATCTTGTATCATTGCCAAAAATGTAGGTGTCTTATTACTGAAAAATAAAAGCAAAAATAAAATCAAGTTCTATCTATCTATACAAACTTTAATTATAACTATATAAAAACCAAGATTTATAGAATATTGCAAATTTTATTTTTCCTCCCAAAATATATAGATTGAATGTATTTGTGCGTAAAATAAAACACAAACTCATTCCTACAAACATGGCAAAATATCAACGGATACTCCAAAACAAGTTAGGCAAGTGTGACTGAATAGCCTGGCCTAAACAATTTAAAAAAATAACTTTATCGCTATGTAGTCATTTTGATAGATGTGAAATTAATAATTAGTTGCTTACAACTAAATGAAATATCAGAGTAATTTTTTCTAAATCTTCCTTTTTGTGTTTGAAATAATGGAAATAGTTGTGATAAAACTAACTTGTCTAACTTTTTTCATATGCTGGGGATGACTCTGGACATACCGTAGTATTAGTAAACTCATAGCAACTGGAAACTAGACGCAACTATCGTGGTAACATAGCATAAACTTAGCAGAATCTTACTTTTATGTGTTCCGAAATCATAATAAATTTTTTAAACCCAATTTTTACTCTTTTGACCTAATCCTAAACGCAAAATCGATGATTCGCCAAACGGATTTTGCGAACCTAAAGACAGATCCAGTATTATATATTTGTATTGTTTTATTTTTTTAGATATCTTCCCTCATTAATATTAAAATAATACTGTATACATAATTTATTTATAGGAAAACGTTTAAAGAAAAATTATTACTCTATTTAAATTGACCTCGATATTTTATTTGTTTTTATAAAACTCACAATATGACAAGGTTCAGTTTTATCTGAGAAGGATGCACAGATATAAACTGTACTTTTCTCTGATCCGTTTACTGTGAAATATTTCTATAGTAGCCTTCAGTTACATACAGTAATAACATGATTTCATTTGTTCTCTGAAAACTATTTGTAGAATTCTATTTAAACAAGAAGTAAGAGTTTAGCAGCTCATTTCAAGACTTTGACAAAATCTCCATGTACCATTTTCAAGTCTGACGATTTGATGGCTATTATACTACTACTTATTCGCCACAATTAATCCTTTCATATTTGTAAACTACTGTAGGCATTTGTGGCTTTAGACGTAGCGTTCCCATGGGCGATTCATTACTGCCGTCTAGTGCTAGGGATTTAATTGGAAAAAATGATAGAGTTACTTAATGCTGATTCAGAATTTTAGGTATATTCTTGAAATTAATTGATTAAGCTTAAACCATTACTGTTTTACTAAACCATTCATGTTGTAATGGGATATTTATAAGTTTATATTTCCTAATTCAAAGTTTTAAAATAATCACTTGTATAAAACGAATTGAAACAATATGGAAAATGAACAATCAACTATAAAAATAGCTTTTACTATGGAATTACATTCAATGGATTACATAGATAATTCAGCTCATGTAACATTATGTTACGGTTCCCGGCGGGGCGGATATAGTGTTGGCGAATTGTTAGTAGAGTTCTGTCTTTTCATGCATAAACTTAAAATCTATTTTATATAGCATTATTTTATTTTACATTTGTATTGATTGTGGTATAACTTTGCGACGTTAAACCATAATCCATAATTGGTGGGTTCCCGACATTGTATTGAACAGACTTATGACCATGTGTATTTACAAATATGTGTTCAACACTTCTATATCCAATCCAAGGAATTGGTTTACTGTATGTAAAATATACCTAACGATAAGAAGCAGGTTTTTATGTACTTCAGTCATGTATATATAGAATAAATAATACAGACTACCACAACGAACAACGCAGAAGTAAATCTTTCGTTTTATTTCAATAGCACAATACATCTTGTTTTTTTTTTAAGAAGAGAATGAGAGTATGGAAAGGTTTCCACAATCCTAACTTGCAATACTGTTGGTCTGTGTGGTTAATATGTTGGAGTATGCAACAGAAACCAATAGTATATTGTTACAATATCGTAGCATTGCATACTTGTTACCCATTCCTTGACCAACGTATGTGTACTAAGTGTTAATTTCTATGTTTGCCCTAAAGAGATAAATAAACAAAAACATAGGTAACCAGAGGCTGAAGTCGAGGATAGAAACAAATAATGCTTTCATCTTTACATAAATAATTCAATATAGGAAGAAAACAATTTTCCTTTAGCTGAGAGAAAAGCACATTATATCGGGCAAAACTGTTGGTGTCATTTCATTATAATCTTATTACAATCTTTACAAATCTTTCGGAGTGTTATTCAATTCCCACTGCCCTTAATGACTCACGTTTAACCTACGAATCTAAAAGAAAGAAAGAGATAAAAATGCTTGAAGGAAGCCAGATCAGAGTCATACGTAATGAGAATTCTTCTAGGATAGTGATCATCGCCCGTAGATTATATTGTAGACAAATATATATGAGGACTATGAGCTATGGCGCTCACAAAATCCGGTGATCAGGTTTAGCCTTTCATCTTGGAGAGGTATAACAATTAGCTTCATACGGTATCATAAACAATAGTATTGTAATTTGTATGTAAATTGTATCCTTAAAAATAGATGGGGCTTAATATGGTGGTTAAATATAATAGATATACTATATCGATTATCGAACCCGTTTAGAACCCTGCTGTCCAGCTCCACTGCACTATACATACATCAGGGGGCACTGTATCCTTGATATTAACTTGAAAGATATGGAAGCAAAGGGGTTTTAAATACTGCGTTTACCTTAGCCTATTTGTCCTTTGATTTTCTGTCTAATTTATTTGACAGAATAACGTCCACGATACATCGGTAGAAATTCTAACAGTTCACTCTAAATCTCACTACACACTAGTTTATCAAATAGTTATACTCAAATTATAAACAGTATTTTTCTCTCTTCCGTTTTACTGTGAAATATTTCTACAGTAGTCTTAAGTTATATAATGTTTCAATTTGTTATCTGTAAACCATTTCTATAATTCTATTTATGCAATAAGTAAGAGTGTAGCAGCTCATTTCAAGACTTGACAAAATCTCCATGTACCACTTTCAAGCCTTGCATTTGATGGCTATTATACTATTACTTAGTCGCCACCATTCATCCTTTCATATTTGAAAACTACTGTAGGCATTTGTAGCTTTAGACGTTGCGGGCCATGGGCGATTCATTACTGCTGTCTAGTGCTAGGGATTTAATTGGAAAATATGATAAAGTTACTTAATGCTGACTCAGAATTTTACGTATATTCTTGAAATTAATTTATTAGGCTCAAACCATTACTGTTTACTAAACCATTCATATTATAAAGGGGTATTTATATGGTTGTGTTTGTTAAAGCAATTTTTTTTAATAATCACTTCTTTAAAACGTATTGAAACAATATGGAAAATAAACAATCAACTATAAATATAGCTTTTACTATGGAATTACATTCAATGGAATACATTGATACAGTAGTTCAGCTCATGTAACATTATGTCGCGGTTCTCGTCGGCGCGGAGATACTGTTGGCAAATTTTTCTTAGAGTTCTGTCTTTTTATACATAAACTTAAAATATTTAGCCCATAATATGATGGCCTAAACTAAAATCTACTTTATAAAGCATTATTTTATTCTACATTTGTATTGATTGTGGTATAACCTTTCGACGTTAAACCATAATCTATAATTGGTGAGTTAGCGTTATTATATTGAAGAGAAGTATGAAAATGTGTATTTACAAATATGTATTCAACACTTCTATATCCAATCCAACGAATTGGTTTACTGCATGTCAAATATACCTAACGATAAAAAGCAGTGTTTATGTACTTCAGTCATGTATATAAAGAATAAATACCACAACTAAAACGCTATAGTTAATCTTAGGTTGTATTTTAATACCACAATACGTCTTGTATTTTAAGAATAGAATGAGAGTATGGAAAGGTTTCCACAATCCTAACTTGCAATAATAATGTTCTATGTGGTTAATATGTTGGAATATGCAATAGAAACCAATAGTATATTGTCACAATATCGCAGCATTGCATACAAGTTTGCCATTTAATATGATCAACGTATGTGTAGGCCTACTATGTGTTAATTTCTATGTTTGCACTAAAGAAATAAAGAAACATAGGGAATCAGAGGCTGAAGTCAAGGATAGAAACAATTATTGTTTTCATTTTTATATAATTATTTCGACATTAGGAGAAAATGATCATATTTAAAAGCCATATGAAGAAAATTTGACTATTTTCCTTTAGCTGAGAGGAAAGCACATTATATCGGAGAAAACTGTAGGTGTCATTTTATTCTACATACAATCTTTATAAATCTTTCGGAGGGCTATTCAATACCCATTAACCTTAGTGATTCAGGTTTACCTTCGAATCTAAATGAAAGAAAGAGATGAGAATGCTTGAATTAAGGAAGCCAGATCAGCGTCATACGTAATGAGAATACTTCCAAGATAGTGATCATCGCCCGTAGATTATATTGTAGACATGTATATATACACATATATATATATATATATATATATATATATATATATATATATATATATATATATATATATATAAGATATTATATATATATATATATATATATAATACGTTTTCTTGTTTAATAATTTAAAACAACATAGGTTATTCAAATACAAGAATATTTATTATTTTATATCCAAAGCTTTTTGTTGGCAAACAGTACCAACATCATCAGCAATGTTGTTTTTAATATATATATATAATTTATATGAATACTATGATCTATGACTCCCACAAAAAAACCTCCGGATTTCTTTAAAGTAATTCAAGCCGTTAAAGATATTGCAGGAATGGATCATTTATCTGGAAATGAACGTTCTACTCTTGCTTTAAAAATAGGTTATTCGCTGCAAAAATGCTTACAAATCCTAAAAAGTGAAGCAATAATCGAAAACAATGATAATAAAAGAAAGGAGATTGGTGATTTTTTACAATTATATCATATAAATTGATCTAATTTAATCCTCAGAAAAGCTACAGATGAAATAGAACAAGGCAAATGGAACAAGCCGTCTCTTCTGCCTATTGCTGAAGATGTTAATACTATGAACCAGTATTTGCACAAAACAAGATGAACGTCTTATAAAAATAGAAAAAACCAGGCTTGTGTGAATGATTTTGAGGAGTTTTGTGAAATCACTTTAACCCATGTTATCACGTTTAACAGAAAGAGAGCCGGAGAAGTTGAACGTTTAGAGAAAAGTGTATATCTGAAACGTGTGTGCCAAGAAAAACCTCAATAAGAAATTGAGTCTGTTTTAAGTACAGTAAACTCCTGATTATCCGTGGGCGGATTAACCGGTTTGCGGATTATCCGGGGTCTGCCATTGTTTTACAAATGTATCCAATTTTTATTCCAATCAGATTCATGTTTTAAATTTCCAAACGGTGAATTACGACGTAAATACATATAAGGCTTAATAGAAGTTAAGATGTAGGTAATAGTTATGTAAATATGTACGTACTAATTTTTACATTGAAAGGGGAGCATCCCGACGTGGGCCAGCGAAATAAAAGGGGCGACCAGACTACTGTATATAAGAGACAATGACAAAATGCTTGGACGCCCGAAAACCTAATGTGTATCATAAGATTGTAAACAAATGTCAGCTAATCACGGCTATAAATAGACATATTCATCATCCATGTCTGTCATATACATTATCGATCTCTATGGTTTTGTGACACACGTGACACAAGTAGACACTGTGCGACAAAATGGTTCTCAAGAAACTTAGATTGCACATTAAAGCTAAATCAATGCTCACAAAAAACAGACGAAAGTGACTAAAAAGTTAAAGTATTATGTGTAAAGGAAATTACATATGTACATACATACTTAATTTTGACATATACATATGTACGTATTGTAAATAGTTAGAAATATAAATGTACGTGTTATAATCCGTCAAATTCATCGATATTTTAAATTATTTTCTGTATTTATTTTGTCCTCTGAAGATTATTTGTGAATTGCATTAACCCGGGGTCATTATTTGTGTAACTTATGGTATAATAATCGATCGTTTTGCGTATTCTTTGTTCATAGTGGATTATCCGCGGAATTCGTTATCCGGCGTTGCCGGGCCACCCTATTCCACGGATAATCGGGAGTTGACTGTAGTTATGAGAAAATTGTTGGTTAAAAATCTTACTCTCATTCACATACGAGGTAAAAAAGGACAAAAGGTGCCATTATTGTTAACTCCTAAATTAAAAAAGAACATAGATGTAATTTTATTATATTAAATTTCATTTGAAGTTCTTATGTCAAACGTATACAGTTTTGGTAAGTGTAGAAGTGATAATTTCATTAGAGGGAGTGACGCCCCCAGAAGGGTAGCTAGAAAATGTGGCGCAAAGGTACCTGAGAATCTAACATCCACTCGTCTCAGGAAACATATAGCCACTGTTTCTCAAATACTTAACTTAACATCAAATGACCTAGAGCAATTGTCAAGACATCTCAGCCATGACATCAATGTCCATAAAGAGTATTATAGATTGCCAGAGAGAACAATGCAACTTGCAAAAGTAAGTAAGCTTTAGTCGCAGTTTGATAGTGGCAAAATAACACTCGGAACAAACAAAGATACCATGGACGTAAATCATGAAGGAAATGAGGAATTAACTTCAAACTCAGAAACGGAAAACGTTTTGACCGTTGAAGAAAAGTGTCACTGGAAGAAAATACCGAAGAGAAAATACAGTTTGAAAGCAGTTTAAAAAATGAACAGAAAAAAAATAAGAAAGCGACAATTCATTAAAGCAGAAAAGTGAAGTAAAGAAGAAAACGAGGCTATTGAATGCTTTTAAAAAAAAGATATATTCAGGTAAATTGTACCGAACAAAGTAATATGCGTAGAGTGCATGGAAAAACATTCAGTTATAAAAATCAAGATCATGGGTATCGATAAAATCTAAAGTTAAAAATATAATAACAAAGAGACATGCCAAGATAGCAAATAAAGCTGAAATTCAGGATATTTAAGACTCTTCAGGTTAAAATTTTTAATATATTAAAAACCCCCTGTATATGTGCAGTCTGCGTGGTTTTAAAATAAAATGTTTTTAAATATTGTATTGTATTTTGTTTTTCTGTAGTTGTGAATTCAAATTTGTTTTTTAATATGTTTAGAATTGTTCAATTTTCTATCTATCTAATATATGTTGGTTTTATTATTATCTTTTAAATCTTTGTATTTCTTAAAATTCTTCTATTTTGTTACAAATTCTTTTTATCTGTGCTCCCTACATTGAATTTTAATAAAATCACAACCTTTCGACATTCATGTTGCTTTTCACCTTTACAATAGTTTTCAAACATTTTATACTGTACTTGTTTTGACAATCCTATTTAAATTACTCTGATACTAACTATAAAAGTTTGTATAACTTGAACGATTGAGACAATTTGCCAAATCGTTCCTTGAATTTCTGTCTAATTTATGTGACTTTTAAGCATATCATCAAAAACGGAAACAAAATTTTTAGTTATATTTGGCTATTTTAGTTATAGAAATACTATTATTAATTTTTTATTAGGAAATATAGTTTGTAAATATATAAAGTAAGCGTAGAATTAGCCTACGTGAACAAGAAAAGAGGATTAACTTAGGCTCGATCATGTTATATATTTAAGTGGACCAAGTAAAAGCATTTTTATATTTAGAGTGCGTAACTTAAGGATAGTTTTTGTATTATTGTTCCCCCGATTAGCTACCTGAAACGTTTTTATACTTATCTAAACAAAGAATATGGGAAACAGTTTAAAAATTCTATTTATTGAAAATGCCAAATAGCATTTGTTTTTTATTTTAAAGACTTTGGAATTGCTAATCTAATCTTCAAAAATTATTTTAAAATTATCTTAAGTAGATTAAGCAGTGGTATGAATAAGATTAACCCGACTCACTAAACAGTGCCTCTGTACCGTCGTCGGTTGTGACCATTATCTTAGTGGATATTATTTTCTAATGTATACATTTTTCTCGTTTTGACCTTTCTTTCTCAGGAGAAATTACCTACATTTTATAAGAATGGTTGGAGTTGCTGAGAATTGTTATATTTTGTACAGATTAACATATAGTGATATATAAACAATTTCTATAATAGAACATATTTTTCTATAAATGAGGAAGACTGTTTCGGGAAATGTGTTTCTTTGTGATCTCAAACCGGAAAAAACGTCTTTTGTTTATTAAAGCATAAGATGGAAGTAGGGATAAGTTTACATATATATATATATATATATATATATATATATATATATATATATATATATATATATATATATAAAATACGTTTTCTTGTTTAATAATTTAAAACAACACAGGTTATTCAAATACAAGAATATTTATTATTTTATATCCAAAGCTTTTCGTTGGCAAACAGTACCAACATCATCAGGAATGAAAATTACAATAATTATTGTATTTTCATTCCTGATGTTGTTGGTACTGTTTGCCAACGAAAAGCTTTGGATATAAAATAATAAATATTCTTGTATTTGAATAACCTGTGTTGTTTTAAAATATATATATATATATATATATATATATATATATATATATATATATATATATATATATATTATTAATGTAAAATAAATGGTTAGTATGTTACAATATTCAATATTGAGTTATCGTATATTTTTACATTGCATATATATTTACACATGTATAAATATATGTACACATGTACACACATATGGTCACTAAAATCCAATATATACACGTTTAGTCTAAAACATTTACTGTATTAAATTAATACTTGGTTTTATTTATTTGTTTACACTAAACATATAAATAAACAAATATAGTAACGGCTCAACACGAATATAGAAGAAATAGTTTTTGAATTTTTATATCACTATTTTGACAATGGCAGAGAATGGTCATGGTCA
>JBAIZL010000007.1:2599815-2687315 GCA_036971475.1 Prosapia bicincta | reverse complement strand
TGTCAAGCAGACCCTGCCATATCTCATCGCCCCAGGCCCTGAAAGGTCTAGATCCGTAAAGTCCTGGATGTCACCAGGCAAATCCCTAACCACCAGATGATAACATTTATTACAAAAGCTAGGCAGCACACCGGATACGAAGACGCTCGGCGTTTTACCTAAAGGAGCCTTATGCGACGTGATTTATATTGGTTTAAATGGAGATGCCACACACTGCATCGGGCACCGCAAGTCAAGGCGAGACAGCACCTTACGGTGCTTTGTACTGCCTTGTCAATTTTTGTCGGTCACCACGTGCTTTTTTGTGGATTGTTGGAGTAATTAACTCAAGAATAATTTAATGCCGTAGGTCGCATGCGGCAATAATAAAAACAAACTCCCGTGTCTGTTCTAAATTCTGTGATAAACGATTCTAGATTTCGTTTTTCGTTTAAGGGGTGCACCAACATTTTCTGTTGCGGTCATCATCCATAAACTTGACAAGGTTTCCCAACACTATAACAGTCACTTCTTCTTCCTCTGGGTTCATTTTCACGTAATATGTAACATAACTACAAACACTACTTTACTTGTCAGTACACTAAACGGCGCTGAGTGTGGTGGGACTGGGGTTGCCTCACCGTGCCGTGTCATATGCTGCTACCATCGGGCAAGGCGTGACGAAGCGAGGCGAAAACGTCAGCCACACCGCTCCATGCCGTATCCGGTGTGCGGCTGGCCATAACATGCAAAATAACTCAAATCTTACATTTTTTTTTAAAAAAAAGGACAGTTTCATTAGTATTTGCCCATTACTGATGAAGACAGTTTGACTGTTGAAACAATTATGTCATTAGAGTAATATTTTTAAAAATATGTTTTGAGATTTAGGTTATTTTGCGGCACCTAAAGGTTTTTTTAATCATATATCATAAACATACATGTTTATTATTTTAAATAAATAAAACCTCTTAACCCCCAAAACGTTTTATTTAAACCATTACTTATAGGTCGATTGCAAAGCAGTCATCTTCAGAAAAAATTATTAAAACAATAAATCCATTTAAAAAAAATTATTTTTAAGGTAAAGAGGTTTTATTTATTTAAAATACAAAATTACGCCACAGTTCTTCCAAGTTGTTAAAGACAATTATGTTGAAAGTGACAACTCTAGTGAGAAATGTTATTTTGTTTATTAAATTTGCACTAAATGTTTTAAGATTTTTAGTTTTAATTATTAAATAATTATGTTTAAAAGAAGTGGTGTTTGTTTAGGTGAAACACAACGCCCAACGAAACATAACATTTTTTTGTTGTAAAATTTCACAAACTGATTTTCATATAATAATTTTTGTTGTTTCAAACGATGGTGCAAAGCAAGCTATTAAAAACCTGATATCAACATAAAAGTAATATATTTTTAAACATGAACACAGCAGTAATATTACAATTAACACAAGTAATCAAACACCTAATTCAAGAAATATCAGTAACTAAATTAACAAAGTTGTATAATAAATAACAAACAACAATGTTATCCAGAATAGACTATTATGTACATTTCTATGACCATGCCATAATCATTAAACGGTATACCTACAAAGAAGTTATAAAACCATCTAAACTTTTAAACAAAACTGCCATGGTAAATATAGGAAAACCTTTTTCTGTCACCCCGGAATATTTTCATACTGCCCATATGTACTCTACACATGACCCGTTATCCTCATATGACCACGTATCCTACTATGACATTATTTGTAACTACACCACTGAGTTTTAATTTAATTTCTTTCTTCTGTAAACTTTTTAACAGTTTCCTTATAAGATTTTCCAACGAATGATTATGATAGGATCCAAATTGTCTCTCGGAAACCATTGAAATGTCTCTGTTGTGGACTCGCATGTATTTAGAACCTATTATTATTATTGGCATTCATTGTACTTTTCCAATATAGTTTTAATTTTTTTTATCTTGCACAAGATTTTTATATATTTCAGAAGCCTCTGTTTTTTCAGGTTATCTTTCTGAAAAGATCACACTTTAGATGTCTTCGGAATAGTTCACACACGCTAATGGATATAAGTTAATTAGTGCTTGTACCCTTTCCTTTGGTTGTTATTTTTATGCAATAAACTTGCATTCATTTTAGATAATTTTCTTAACTCTATTCTTTACATTCTGCAAACATTTTGTCCTTATGGATGTATTTTAGAAAAGTTTGCTCCGATTCTTTTTTAAAAATTATCACTTCATGGTATGCTTTGCAATGATAACTCATAACCATAAACTTTCCGTTTGCCCCAAGAAATGATGTATTTATTTGAAGTAGTTTTTATTTTACGAGAAGTTGTGTTTTCTTTATTTTACTAGGCTTTTGAATCCATTATATATCCTGCTTGTTTATCTTTCATCGATTCACTATGTTTCTAGTCCACCCATGCTTCGATACCACCCTAGTTCATAAGGTACGTCAACTCCAAAAACTATCCAAAACATTAAGTAATCTTTAAAATAAGTTTTTAGCCTTAATTAACTATCATACTATAAAAAACCTACGATTCAAGTTGTATACTGACTTTTTGTTTGACAGAAAAGACAGATGCGTCCCATAAACTGGCAGCGCCTACGTTGAAGTCTCCAGGGTGAAACCACACCATTACTGGCCAGCCGTCGTCTGGAAAATCTCCTAAACAAGATTTAAACAATTAAAATATTTAAAACACTTTGAGCAACTTTACATGAAAGTTGGCTATACAATTTATTATCAATTAAATTTTCATCAAATTCACAAAGTTTATGCGAAAAGAGTTGATTACATTACAAAAATAATACGGCAAATATTTTAAAACCTTTACAGCCGTTTAGATAGAAATGAGAGCATATACCGTGGTTATAGGATTGCTGATGTATACAGTTTAGTAATACATTACAGTATTTAAAATATACGAAAATTAATCCTAAAGAAGTGTAATTTTGCTTGTTTCGGGAGCATGCTATCCCTGGATGGGATATAGGCCTACACTTTCGCTGAAGATATGAAGGCTACACTTCATAATTATTAGATAATAATCCTAAAATAAAATCATTTTCAAAACAATAGAGTAGTTTATTAATTTAACTAAGTTTCGAGTTTTCCTTGATATAAAGTAGCTCTATGTTTCTTTCAAGTGGATCTATGCGTAGTTTGGGCAATACAAATGTAAATTAAATTACATTAATAACAATTTAATATATATAGTATTATATATTATATTATATATATATATATATATATATATAGTATAATTATTTATAATTGTCAAGAGTTAAAAAATAATAAACATAAAAGGGAAATGTTTTAAACCAATTAAAAACATAAAAATAACAATATACTACGGTATAAACATATATTTAATTATATTCTTTTACAGTAATACGATAAATACAATTAAAATTAAATATATCGAACAAAAATTAAATGATAAAGAAATATAATATAAATAACGATAAGTAACCAAGTAAGGGGTTTTAAATACGTATTTAGTGTTAAATTGAAATTTAATTATGAATAAGATTTACAGTAACTGAAATTAATTTTTTTGGATAGTCAAGTTTTAAATATAAAAAAGGAACTTGAATAAAACACAGAACAAAAAATGATAGAAAAATCAACCAAACTAGATTATTAACAAGACGCCAAATTTCTAAAGGCTATATTAATTAGAGTAGCCATCAACTAATTCTGATTCAAGGAGATTTTCCCGAAAAGCGTCAATTCACCTACTAAGATGGAATTGGCATTCCTCGTGGTACCCTAGTCCAACATAAAACCACAGCCAGACATTGCTATCTCCCATACACACACACTCTCTCTCTCTCTCTCTCTCTCTCGCATACACTTGAACAAACACTAATTACACATACATACACTACCATCAATATACATCACATTTCTTATACATTTATACTAATATCTTCACTCAGATCAGAACCATTGCGCTTTATCAGTGCTGAAATTATCTTCACAAACTCTAATCTGGGATGCTGATGTGAACTTACTCTGCCAAAAACTTATAAACCATAGCTGATCATCCAGCCACTTCTTTCTACTCTTGGTCAGGGAGTGTCCGCAATATTGCGTACAGTATTACGAGTTCTCGCCTGGCGCTCACCCGAAGTTTTGAAGAATGGAAATGTCACGAAGTGATCAATAGATGTACCTGTCCTTATAGTCACGCCATTAACGTAAGACATGACCAGTTTCACTAAACTGTCACGTTCCCAAGTTAGGTATCCATTTAAACAGAAAACATATCTCTAAGAATCGAACAATTTTCCTAATAAGGAAGTATTTAGTTATTAGATTAGACTTCGGTACATAAGATCAAGCTAGAGGCGTTGCTTTTCTAGCTCGAGACTTTCTCTGTGGTATATCTGTAAACTTATAGCTCTCTTACAAGTAGTAAAACCTCAAATAGACGAACCCCAAAAGCTTACTGTCTTCTACGTCTAGTTCCCACAAAGTGACAACCTGCTACATGAACTAGTAGACCTAATAAAACAGTTTCCTACTCCAGTATTCTTGGTGGGCAATTTCAACACCCACCAATTATGGCATTCACCAATATGCAACTCACAAGGACATTTTCAGAGAGTGATCGGAATTGGAAATGTACATGATTAATGAAGATTCTAAGCCGGCTAAAAATTGTCACCCAAAGTTTGACTTTATTGTTAAATTACAGTAAATACAAAATATAATCAATTTAAGGTTTCAATTCAGATTTTATGCTAATAATGACATTTACTAAAATATTTCTGTAAGTAAATAAGAAGAAACAATAGGTATATTAAAAATAAAATAAAATATTACAAATTAAAATTTCAACAAAATAAGGGTACTGATAACAAAGGAAGGCTATGACATGAAGTAAACAGAAACTCTAACAAGTTCATAAAGAGGTGTCTATCCGTAACACTCCTTTAAAGAAATGACATTAGGTAGTAATAAAGAAAATAAGTAATGGTGTTCTGGCACTGCGAATAAAGAAAGAATATGACACTGCGTTAGCAGGGTCGTTAACCTAAAGTAAACATACTCAATAGCAAGATCACAAAGAGGTGTCTATCCGTAACACTCCTTTGAGGAGATGTCATTAGGTAAGAATAAAGAAAGGACGTAATGATCTTCTGGTACTGCTAATAAAAGAATAATATGGCATTGTGTTAGCAGGGTCGTTAACCTAAAGTAAACATACTCAATAGCAAGATCACAAAGGGGTGTCTATCCGTAACACTCCTTTGAGGAGATGGCATTAGGTAAGAATAAAGAAAGAACGTAATGATCTTCTGGTACTGCTAATAAAAGAATAATATGGCATTGTGTTAGCAGGATCGTTAACCTAAAGTAAACATACTCAATAGCAAGATCACAAAGAGGTGTCTATCCGTAACACCCCTTTGAGGAGATGGCATTAGGTAAGAATAAAGAAAGGACGTAATGATCTTCTGGTACTGCTAATAAAAGAATAATATGGCATTGTGTTAGCAGGATCGTTAACCTAAAGTAAACATACTCAATAGCAAGATCACAAAGAGGTGTCTATCCGTAACACTCCTTTGAGGAGATGGCATTAGGTAAGAATAAAGAAAGGACGTAATGATCTTCTGGTACTGCTAATAAAAGAATAATATGGCATTGTGTTAGCAGGATCGTTAACCTAAAGTAAACATACTCAATAGCAAGATCACAAAGAGGTGTCTATCCGTAACACCCCTTTGAGGAGATGGCATTAGGTAAGAATAAAGAAAGGACGTAATGATCTTCTGGTACTGCTAATAAAAGAATAATATGGCATTGTGTTAGCAGGATCGTTAACCTAAGTAAGCATATTCACTAGCAAGATCACAAAGAGGTGTCTATCCGTAACACTCCTTTGAGGAGATGGCATTAGGTAAGAATAAAGAAAGGACGTAATGATCTTCTGGTACTGCTAATAAAAGAATAATATGGCATTGTGTTAGCAGGATCGTTAACCTAAAGTAAACATACTCAATAGCAAGATCACAAAGAGGTGTCTATCCGTAACACTCCTTTGAGGAGATGGCATTAGGTAAGAATAAAGAAAGGACGTAATGATCTTCTGGTACTGCTAATAAAAGAATAATATGGCATTGTGTTAGCAGGATCGTTAACCTAAAGTAAACATACTCAGTAGCAAGATCACAAAGAGGTGTCTATCCGTAACACTCCTTTGAGGAGATGGCTTTAGGTAAGAATAAAGAAAGGACGTAATGATCTTCTGGTACTGCTAATAAAAGAATAATATGGCATTGTGTTAGCAGGGTCGTTAACCTAAAGTAAACATACTCAATAGCAAGATCACAAAGAGGAGTCTATCCGTAACACTCCTTTAAGGAGATGGCATTAGGTAAAAATAAAGAAAGGACCTAATGATCTTCTGGTACTGCTAATAAAAGAATAATATGGCATTGTGTTAGCAGGGTCGTTAACCTAAGTAAGCATATTCACTAGCAAGATCACAAAGAGGTGTCTATCCGTAACACTCCTTTGAGGAGATGGCATTAGGTAAGAATAAAGAAAGGACGTAATGATCTTCTGGTACTGCTAATAAAAGAATAATATGGCATTGTGTTAGCAGGGTCGTTAACCTAAAGTAAACATACTCAATAGCAAGATCACAAAGAGGTGTCTATCCGTAACACTCCTTTGAGGAGATGGCATTAGGTAAGAATAAAGAAAGGACGTAATGATCTTCTGGTACTGCTAATAAAAGAATAATATGGCATTGTGTTAGCAGGGTCGTTAACCTAAAGTAAACATACTCAATAGCAAGATCACAAAGAGGTGTCTATCCGTAACACTCCTTTGAGGAGATGGCATTAGGTAAGAATAAAGAAAGGACGTAATGATCCTCTGGTACTGCTAATAAAGGAATAATATGGCATTGTGTTAGCAGGATCGTTAACCTAAAGTAAACATACTCAATAGCAAGATCATAAAAAAATGTCTATCCGTAACACTCCTTTGAGGAGATGGCATTAGGTAAGAATAAAGAAAGGACGTAATGATCTTCTGGTACTGCTAATAAAAGAATAATATGGCATTGTGTTAGCAGGGTCGTTAACCTAAAGTAAACATACTCAATAGCAAGATCACAAAGAGGTGTCTATCCGTAACACTCCTTTGAGGAGATGGCATTAGGTAAGAATAAAGAAAGGACGTAATGATCCTCTGGTACTGCTAATAAAGGAATAATATGGCATTGTGTTAGCAGGATCGTTAACCTAAAGTAAACATACTCAATAGCAAGATCATAAAAAAATGTCTATCCGTAACACTCCTTTGAGGAGATGGCATTAGGTAAGAATAAAGAAAGGACGTAATGATCTTCTGGTACTGCTAATAAAAGAATAATATGGCATTGTGTTAGCAGGGTCGTTAACCTAAAGTAAACATACTCAATAGCAAGATCACAAAGAGGTGTCTATCCGTAACACTCCTTTGAGGAGATGGCATTAGGTAAGAATAAAGAAAGGACGTAATGATCTTCTGGTACTGCTAATAAAAGAATAATATGGCATTGTGTTAGCAGGGTCGTTAACCTAAAGTAAACATACTCAATAGCAAGATCACAAAGAGGTGTCTATCCGTAACACTCCTTTGAGGAGATGTCATTAGGTATGAATAAAAAACAGACATAATGATATTCTGGTACTGCTAATAAAGGAATAATATGGCAGTACGTTCGCAGGGTCGTTAACCTAATGTAAGCATAATATCTAGCAAAATCAAAAAGTCATGTCTATCCGTTTCATTGCTTTGAGGAGATAATATTAGGTATTTAAAGATAGGACGTCATCTCCTCGAAGGAGTTTAACGGATAGACATCTTTTTATGATCTTGCAATTGAGTATGTTAACTTTAGGTTAACGACCCTGCTAACACAATGCCATATTATTCCTTTATTCGCAGTACCAGAAGATCATTACTTCCTTTTTTTTTATTTATACGTAGTGCCATCTCCTCAAAGAAGTAAAGAGGTGGATGTGTAATTCCTTAGATTCCCTTGGGGAGGTGAAATCAGGAACGAGTAAGCGAAAGACATATTTATTCTCTAGTACTGGATCTGTCCAATGTTTAAAATTTCATGTCTCTAGGTCGCCGTAAAGATCAAAGTTCAAAGCCAAATTTAAAAACGATAGTTTCGCCTCGGGAGATATACAAAGCCAAAATAATTCAGTATTATTGCATTGTCGTCAACCTATGACCAGTGTTAAAAACTTTAAGTTCTTAGCTCATCGGAAGTACCAAAACCTGAATGTAAAGTCCTTGGCTTCACCACATCCCGAATAACGCTATATTATTGTATTAATAATATTATAATATTGTTTTACAGTCGTAAACTGTGTTTCGAGTTTAGAGTTCATTGAATTTAGTTTAAATTTGATTGAAAATGTTTACTAGTGACAGATAAAACGAATTATTATAAACATTTTAAAATAATTTTCCTAGTTGGTAAATTAAAGGATTTAGTGAATTGCACTCTGTCAACTAAGGTTTCCGTAGCATTTTCTTTAATTTTCGTAGACTCATGAAAAAAAATCATACTTTTTCCTAAACTTTAGGCATATTTTAAGGATATGCTTTATTATCGTGTTAAAAATCTATTTAAAAAATTAGAAAGAAAATATTACAATTTAAAATTGCTGTTGATAGAAATTTGTGTACTAGCCTAAACATTTAACGCAAAATACCACCCAATGCCGGATCACGAAAAAAAAACAATTGATATTTTTAAAACTCTTTCGGATCATTATGGCATGTTTCATAATAATGCATGAAACCGGAAATATTGTGGAAATGTAGGTTAAAAGGTGGAAAAATGAAGTCGGAAAGTGAACCTTGACCTATTTACGAAGAATGATTTGACGGGCCTCTGTAATTGGTTAACCTATCTAAGGCATCGCTTCTACAACCTGCAAGCCGCACGCAGGCTCACAGTATGGCCCCCAGACACGATATCTTACAGATTGAATATGACTTACACATCCCCTCATTTTAAAGTAATTACCATATTTATTAGATTTTTAACATCTCAAATACGCTATTGTATTAGAGTTGAATATCTTTTTTGAGTGTTTGACATTGTTAGAACTCGAGTGTGTGTGAGTGCAAGAGCGATGCAAGGTGTGTGTGTGTGTGTGTGTGTGTGTGTGTGAGCATGATCGTTGCGCGTGTATGAGTTTTCTTTACACTGCTAGAAGCCATTATGTATATCATATATCTACTAGTTACGTCTTCCAACGATAGAGATCTCAAGGCTCATCATAACACTATAAATGCTAAAGATTATATTTCTCACGGTGATAGCTTTGGTATTTGAGCTCATTGACGACAACAAATAAATAAGCCTTGAGATGAAGAGCAGAATACTATCACTCAAAGTGGTTTATGCTCTTACAAATGTAATGCATCAATAAATATTATTTTTATTCTTTTTGAATAATGTGCATTTAAAAAGAACTGAATAGCAACAAAATTGTTTAGATTCATAGACATGCTTATACCTAATATTTTGTAATTCTGAATTTTAATATATGTTATTATAATAATGTGAAAACATAAATGCATGCATTTATTATCACCAACAATGTAACTCCAATATCAATAATATGAAGTGTTTAAAAGTTTTCCCAACGTCTGGTCTTTAAAATTGGTCTTAACTAATGATCTACGCAAGCTCTTCACAAGTATTTTCAATTTATACACATTTAAAATTAAAATATAATAAAATTAACCTGATATAAGTATTAGGTCTTATTAAAACAATTTTTACGGGCTTAGCGCCAATGTATCTGTATTGACACATGAAAAATTCTTTTATATATAATTTTTTAATCGTATAATGAAAGAAACAAATATTGATATTATTTTCTCCTTTCTGGCCTTGTATGATTATTTTCAAATCATTTTTCAAAACTGTAAAACACTGTTACGTAATTCAATTTTTAATTAGACAAAGAACAAATTATTCTTGCACTGTCTGTCAGTCCAAAGCTGTGTTAAAAAGTTCAGTTCTCTCGAATATCGGGAATATTTAAGTTATTTGATTGCAGAATTTTTATCTTACAAGAAAGCGAGCTTATAAAATGTGCTAAATTCATAGGCGAAAGTCTACCAAACACTTACGACCTGGAATAAACATTACATTGCCTACATTATAGGTTTCTTCTAGACTCTATATAAGTCTGTTGAGTATGGAGCTTCAATAGATTGATCATTGTCGGTCGATAAAATATTAGGTATTAAAGGAAAAGATTATGTTCAACTGATTTTGGACATCGTGTTGTTGGATTATAGTTCCTTCTAGGCTCTATTTATTGTCATGTGCTTCAACCGACTGATAATGCTACGAATTAAATAATCCTGTTGATAGATTCTACTTACTGCTGGCTCTATTACATATAAACCTGTTGAGCTATTATAAGCTTCAACCAATTGATAATGCTACTAACTGAAGAAGAAGATTGATTACACACAACTGATTTTTAGCATCGTGTTGATAGATTAGAGTTCCGTCTAGGTATTATTTATTGTCATGAGCTTCAACCGACTGATAATGCTACGAGTTAAATAATCCTGTTGATAGGTTCTACTTACTGCTGGCTCTATAACTTATAAACATACTGAGTATTATAAGCTTCAACCGATTCACAATGCTACGAACTGAAGATGAAGATTACACTTAACTGATTTTTGTCATCGTGTTGTTACATTCTAGTTTCTGCTAGGCTCCACAACTCTTCATAAACATGTTGAGTAACATGAGCTTCAACCGGTTAAAAATTCTAAGAACCTCAGAAGAAGACTAGGCTCAACTGATTATTCTCATCGTGTTGTTACATTCTAGTTTCTACTAGGCTATACAACTCTTCATAAAAATGTTGAGTAACATAAGCTTAAACCGGTTAAAAGTTCTAAGAACTTAAGAGAAGACTAGGCTCAACTGATTTTGGCATCGTGTTGTTACATTCTAGTTTCTGCTAGGTTCTACAACTCTTCATAAACATGTTGAGTAACATGAGCTTCAACCGGTTAAAAATTCTAAGACTTAAGAAGAAGACTAAGCTCAACTGATTATTCTCATCGTGTTGTTACATTCTAGTTTCTGCTAGGCTATACACCTCTTCATAAATATGATGAGTAACATGAGCGTAAACCGGTTAAAAATTCTAAGAACTTAAGAGAAGACTAGGCTCAACTGATTTTTGGCATAGTGTTGTTACAATCTAGTTTCTGCTAGGCTATACAAATCTTCATAAACATGTTGAGAAACATGAGCTTCAACCGGTTAAAAATTCTAAGAACTTAAGAGAAGACTAGGCTCAACTGATTTTGGCATCGTGTTGTTACAATCTAGTTTCTGCTAGGCTATACAAATCTTCATAAACATGTTGAGAAACATGAGCTTCAACCGGTTAAAAATTCTAAGAACTTAAGAGAAGACTAGGCTCAACTGATTTTTGGCATAGTGTTGTTACAATCTAGTTTCTGCTAGGCTATACAAATCTTCATAAACATGTTGAGAAACATGAGCTTCAACCGGTTAAAAATTCTAAGAACTTAAGAGAAGACTAGGCTCAACTGATTTTGGCATCGTGTTGTTACAATCTAGTTTCTGCTAGGCTATACAAATCTTCATAAACATGTTGAGAAACATGAGCTTCAACCGGTTAAAAATTCTAAGAACTTAAGAGAAGACTAGGCTCAACTGATTTTTGGCATAGTGTTGTTACAATCTAGTTTCTGCTAGGCTATACAAATCTTCATAAACATGTTGAGAAACATGAGCTTCAACCGGTTAAAAATTCTAAGAACTTAAGAGAAGACTAGGCTCAACTGATTTTGGCATCGTGTTGTTACAATCTAGTTTCTGCTAGGCTATACAAATCTTCATAAACATGTTGAGAAACATGAGCTTCAACCGGTTAAAAATTCTAAGAACTTAAGAGAAGACTAGGCTCAACTGATTTTTGGCATAGTGTTGTTACAATCTAGTTTCTGCTAGGCTATACAAATCTTCATAAACATGTTGAGAAACATGAGCTTCAACCGGTTAAAAATTCTAAGAACTTAAGAGAAGACTAGGCTCAACTGATTTTTGGCATAGACCATTTTTGACTGAGTAATGGCATAGTTTTGTTACACTCAGTTTCTGCTAACCTCTACATAAACCTGTAGAATATCTTGGGCTTAAACCGACTGACAGTGCTGTGAACCGAAGAAGATGACTATGCTCAACATTGTAATGGCATAGTTTTGTTACACTTCAGTTTCTGCTAACCTCTACATAAACCTGTAGAGTATCTTGAGCTTCAACTTACTGACCATTCTGGGAACTGAAGAAGATGTTTATGCTCAACAGCTTTATGATATCGCCTTCTTTATAATTAGGTTTAAGTTATATTAATTTTGCGTGCGCTCGTGTTGCCCTCTCTTCTGAGTATCACGTTATCCTTATCTAAAATTTATATTAAAAAAGATATCTAAAAGGAGTAAGAACATATCACTTGGAAAAGGTACATGGACAAGGAATGATCTGGGCTCCTAATGAATAGCACATAGAATATGTAAGTATTTATGTCCATTCAATACATTCCGTCGGCATTTCAGATTTCAAACTACTTCAAAAAAAGGAGGAGACGATAATGTTTGAAGCATTGAACCGATCAAAGTGATTTTGTTTGTAAATGAAATGGGAAACTCTCCCGACGGTCCCACTATAGTTACATCCCAATTTACCTGATTTGGAAACAATAATACACTATCCAATTTGTTTTAACCTTGAGTGAAAAATAACTTAAATCAGGTTATTGAACTATAAAATAACTAATAATCAATTGCCAACAATTAAAGGCATGAATCGAAATTCAATTATAATGTAGATAGGGATTAGAGATCATACCTCTAAAAATATAGAAATAAAATTTTTTTAAACCACACAGAATCGATTTAGAAATTAGAACCCGAATATATAATTTTATTTACTAAAAAGTACACAATACTTTTCCAGTAATGAAAACATAATTTATAATAATCTTACTACCCTAAACATTTTGATGTCGGCGCTGCAATCATTCCTTCTACTTTGCTAATCCATCTATTCTATCCCAAATATTTCCGAAACAATCAAACAATTCTTTTTACTTGATTCCCCATGATTACTTATAGCGAACCATAGAGTCTTCTCACGATGCAAAAACTTCATGTGTTCGATATTATGAGAGTATGCGGGATAGTAATTAATTTTTGCGCTCTGGGTAAAAACATACTGATTTTGTCCGATAAAAAATATGTTATTCCGTATTTTTCGTTCAGATATACAGATTGTCGACAGTTCAACCTTCTTTGATTGATTTACACGGAGTGTGATCGTTGTAGATTCTTATAAATATAAGAGACAATATCTCCTTAAATCTTTTGAATCATAATTTTAATAAATATATTTTATATTTTATATTTTCTTTATTGGAAAATTAATGTTTACTTTTTAGTAAGTGAAATTATATATTCGGGCTCTTCTTTTTGAAGTCGGTTCTGTTTTTTTTTTTAAATTAATTACAGTTTACTTATCGATATTCTCAAAAGTAGGTCCTACTGCAAAATAAAAAAAAAAATTGATATATTAACAACTTGTAAACATATTTTTTTAAAATTATTGTAGTAACATTCACAAATTATAAGTAACTATTGCGTAACTAAGTGGATACTTTAGAGCTCACTTCCTGATGCATTTCGAAACAATCCTATTAATTACGAAGCTTGCCGTCTACTCAGAAGACTTAGCTTCTTAAATAAAACGGTTGTCTCGGAACGCGTCAGCAAGTAAGCTATAAAATTTTCGAATTCAAGACGATTCAAGAAGAAATTCACAAATTTTTTGTTTTACTTTCTGTGCTATTGTTCTGTTGTCTTGCGCTAATTATCTATTTCGATGCTAATTATCTATTACTTCATGCAAAATATTTTATTACTATAACTTAAGAGACGAACAAAGGGATATAAAGAATGGTTATTATAGTAGGCCTTGTATGAACCATACGTTCAGGTTTCGCCTGAACAAAGGGGAACACGTAAAAATAATTCCTTGAATCTGATATTTTAGCGAGACGTTTTAATGGCCTTGTGCACGCAATTCTGACCCTTATCGCCTTGTGTTCAAATAACCTGCTTTAGAATTACGGGATTACATGAACATAGAGCTTTTACGTTATCTGTAAAAAAACATCCAGTAGTTTCTTTCTTTGTATAATGATCCCATCATTTCAGTAGGGTTGTCAGGATGAAAAGCGCAATATTTCTCAACATTACTTGAAAACATCGTTAAAAATAATTTCTAAGGAGTGAAGAGAGTTTAGTCTATTGGAAATATCAATAGGCAAATTAAACCATTCATAGGCATTCTTCAAACTTGACCAATTCACAATTTTTTTATTAATATCCTCTGCCACTAAATTTTAGTCCCCCAGAACTTCGTAAACACATAAATTTAAAAAAAAGCGTTGCAAGAACTCATATTTATAAAAGTCAATGTCCTAAAATATAAGATGGTCACTAAATTATTAGTACATCTCTCACGTCATAAAGTAAGTACCCTTTAAAGGTTTATGTTGATATAAAAAAAGACAACCAAATAATTTAAAAAATTAACTTTAGTTTAGTTCACATTAATTTCATTTTAAACTAGGCTATAACGGGTAGAAACTTTAATACTGTTCAATAAATTAGTTTTAAATTAAAAGTACACACTAAGAATGGAACTTGCATTTTGATATTAGAGGTGAAAAGCCGCAAGTTGATTACATCTCCTTATAACAAATACACAGAGAGTTCATAGATCGTTTGATTAACTGAATCATATCGTAAGGACCTACTAAGTAGCCGCATTCTTCACACATGACTTTCCTGAACTCAAGTATCTAATTCATGATCGTGCAAAGCTCAAGCCTTCTGACTGGAAATCAGGAAATGTCACGCAAGTCTTCTTTGACTTCCGGTTTGTATTTTAGATTCGTGCATATCTTTGCACAAAATGTCTGGCTTTTCAATTAAAGTTTCTGGTTCAGGCTCACGAATCACTGTTGCTCAAAGCTTGAAGCCTTATTTTTTTCACACAGTGATTTCTTTGTCTATAAATGTCTAGTTCATGAACGTTCATCGCTATCGCACAAAACAAACCGATGATTATGAATGTAATGTGCTTAGACCCAGACTACAGTCTCTAGGTTTTAATGATTGAAGCTAGATACTTTGATCTTTGCTACACTTTGGTAGAGAATTTGTGGACTAGCTAATTTATTGTAGTTTATTCAAAATTAGGGATGGGCCGATTCCGATTCTCGATTCCAGGAATCGTAGATTCTATCGATAACGTGGAATCATCGATACTCGATTCTCTATTGATTAAATTACCGATTTAGATTCTTGTAATTTTTTTTTACTAATAATATACGTGTACAAGTAACTTATTGGAAAAATTATTAATTATCAACTATGCCTTATTTATGTAGTCATTGTTTTAAATGAATTAAACTATTGAAGCAAATGCTGATTTGAGATACTGAAAATAGTATTATTATTTATGACGCAGCAACAAAGACAATCAGAAGCATTTCTGATCCATTTTTTTATCACCGCTCTTCCGCTTTGCTGTTTCACTCTCACTCGGACGAGCTCGACTCTTACTCTCTCCCTCTCTCTTTCTTTCTCCCACTTTCTCTCTCTCTCCCTCCCTCCCTCTCACTCTCTCTTCCTCCCTCCCTCTCTCTCTCTCTCTCTCTCTCTCTCTCTCTCCCCCTCTCCCTCTCCCGCTCCGTCTCTGTTCGCCACTACTCCGACACCGCTTCATAGATGTCAAAACAAAACACAAAGAAAAAGGTAGTTCCAGTGTCTCTAGCTATACAAACTGAAATGGCTATCACTGAAATTATATTGTAACTGTTAACTGACGTTCACATTTTTAATTTTAAGTAAATCATTACTTTTATCCGATATGTTTGTCATTTTTTCAGGATTTCCTATTCATAAAACAAGGATGAACGTATTGTCTAGCCTATTACATTAAAACAGAACTTTTATTAGGATTCACCATAAGACCGAGATGTTAACTACTTTCATTATTAGAGAATATCATGTAGGCCTATATAACTTAAAAGAATCGAGAATTGACTTAAGAACCGAGAACCGAAAGAAAGAGTTTAGAATCGAAATCGGAATCGAAAATTTTAGGTATCTACTGAAAATAGCTGAGACAATTTTCCTTGCAAGTAAATATGCAAATATATATTATAAATAATAAGTAAACTATTTAATATTAATGTTATTAAACTCAAAATGAACTGTAGAATTTTAATTTAACAATCCATTATGAATATCAGTTTGTAGAAAACTCTAAAATGTATTTACAAGTGGACCTACAAAATTTTGTAGGCTGGGGCTCAGGCCTACAATTTTACTATTGGAAAATTTACAACCAACAAAAACATGTTATTGTGATGTGAGTTATTTAAAAACCTAATAATATTCAGTGTGAAGCAATATGACATGTAACTGAAGTTCTAATAAAGTTTGTTTAATATGTTGTAGAACATTTTAGCTAATTTAATTTAAATAAATGAAACCTCTATTCCACAAACGGCTTTTCCTTTATTTAAAACCTTATGTACATTTCAATAGCATAGCAATCATCATCAGAGGTAATTTACAATAAAAATTTTAATTGTAATTTTATTGTAAATTATCTCTCAGGATTATTGCTATGCAATTGAAATGTACATAATTTTTTAAATAAAAGAAAAAGTCATTTGTGGTACAGAGGTTTCATTTATTTAAAATAAACTTTACGTCACAGTTGCTTTATACAGTTATTTTAGCTAATATTGATTACGACCGACGTTCATAATATTCAATTCTTCATCCGTTTTTTCAGACAATAAGGATTTGAAATTCCTTATTGATCAGCAGCTGTTAGAGCTCCTTGAAAATTCTCACACATAATGCTGATATGATGATAAAGATGATAACCAATTGGAACCACAATATTGTCAGTCTCCAACAAATGGCGATGTTCCATTTGCGGTTCGTCTACCTGCAGAGAAGTAGATGCAAGTTTGGAAAACAAAAGTGGAAGACGATAGGAATGTATTATTGGCTTCCAGTATTAATGGAGTGGAAGCTACGTATGAAGTAAAACTTTGGGGACAAAAAAAAAACGTATATTAACTGCCATAACCATTGTGTGTGGCGGGCACCATTTATATATGTAACCAGCAGTTGAAAGAACACATAAAGCTTTTTAAACAGAGAAAAAGAATTTGTAAAGAAATAATTCAATGGCCTGACTGCTTTTAATTCATGATGGAGTACTTCACAAGCTGGAACTCGCCGTCTCAAAGACGTACATTGCAATTCTAGAAAAGAAGATTTATTTTGCAAACGAAGGAAAAAATTCGGAACCTAATACAGCTGTAAAAAACCTTTTTTATCCACAACCATGTAAGGAAAAGCTCCATGGGGAAGTAGGTAATTGGTTAGTCATGTTCGATTTAACTAACAGAAACTGCAGAATTCCATTTGCAGCTGCCAAAAAAGGTTCAGATGCCCAAAATGCCATTATATTTGTATCTCTCTATTAGAAATTACTGTTTCACAACACATCCCAACACATTTAAAGGGCAAAAAAAATGTTTTAATGATAAATTTCATGATTTTTTACTGATATTTGTTGTTGTCATTTTGTAAATATATTGTGAACACTTTGTGATACTTTTATAATTTAAATCATATTCTGGGTGTTATAATAACATGTTGATACTATTATTTTACTTTAACCCACTTTGCTTATAACGTACTTCCTTATGCTAACAGGAAAGTTTGTAAAACTTTAAAACTCAATGAGAATGTAGCCAACTGTCGCTTAATATCAAAGGACGGTTAACCTGTGTGTAAATGCTAAACGCAAAGACCTTTCAGCTGTGATTAAATAATTTCTGTAATTTTATTTCCTTTATATATATATATATATATATATATATATATATATATATATATATATATATATATGTATGTATATATATATAATATAATTTCTTAATAATATTATAAAATTATATATTAGATTCTATTTATTATTAATTATTTATCAACCATGTCGTATGTGGCATGAAAAGAATGAGGTGGGGGGAAATGTAAATGATTGTTAGTTACAATAGCACGAAGAAGGTCAGTTTGAATAAATGTAAGGAATTATTGCAGTACAATAAGAATGATTGAATGGTGGAATAAATGTAAAGCATTCGTTACAATGCCATGAAAACAAACAGATGTAGGAAATTAGTGACATTAATATGAAGAATGTGACGTGGGATAAATAAAGGTTATTATTACAGCAGTATGTAGAAGGTTAGGTGGAACCAACGTAGGAAATTATCTACAGTAGCATGAAGATGGATAAAAGTAGAATAGATGTAGGAAATTAGTGACATTAATATGAAGAATGTGATGTGGGATAAATAAAGGTTATTATTACAGCAGTATGTAGAAGGTTAGGTGGAACCAACGTAGGAAATTATCTACAGTAGCATGAAGATGGATAAAAGTAGAATAGATGTAGGAAATTAGTTACATTGATATGAAGAATGTGATGTGGGATAAATAAAGGTTATTATTACAGTAGTATGTAGAAGGTTAGGTGGAACCAACGTAGGAAATTATCTACAGTAGCATGAAGATGGATAAAAGTAGAATAGATGTAGGAAATTAGTTACATTGATATGAAGAATGTGAGGTGGGATAAATAAAGGTTATTATTACAGTAGTATGTAGAAGGTTAGGTGGAACCAACGTAGGAAATTATCTACAGTAGCATGAAGATGGATAAAAGTAGAATAGATGTAGGAAATTAGTTACATTGATATGAAGAATGTGAGGTAGGATAAATAAAGGTTATTATTACAGCAGTATGTAGAAGGTTAGGTGGAACAAACGTAGGAAATTATCTACAGTAGCATGAAGATGGATAAAAGTGGAATAGATGTAGGAAATTAGTTACATTGATATGAAGAATGTGATGTGGGATAAATAAAGGTTATTATTACAGTAGTATGTAGAAGGTTAGGTGGAACCAACGTAGGAAATTATCTACAGTAGCATGAAGATGGATAAAAGTAGAATAGATGTAGGAAATTAGTTACATTGATATGAAGAATGTGAGGTGGGATAAATAAAGGTTATTATTACAGTAGTATGTAGAAGGTTAGGTGGAACCAACGTAGGAAATTATCTACAGTAGCATGAAGATGGATAAAAGTAGAATAGATGTAGGAAATTAGTTACATTGATATGAAGAATGTGAGGTGGGATAAATAAAGGTTATTATTACAGCAGTATGTAGAAGGTTAGGTGGAACAAACGTAGGAAATTATCTACAGTAGCATGAAGATGGATAAAAGTGGAATAGATGTAGGAAATTAGTTACATTGATATGAATACTGTGAGTTGGAACAAACGTAGGAGATTATTTACAGTGGTATGAAGTAAGTTAGGTGGAACAAATGTAGGAGATTAGTTACTGGGATATGAAGTACGAAAGGTTGCATAAATTAAGAGATTAATAACGGTGATATGAAGTAGGTCGGGAAATTTAGGAAATTAATTACAGTGATAAGAAGAAGATTAGATGGGAAATGCAGGAGATTATTTACAGTGACATGAAATAGGTTAAGTGGCATCAGTTTAGGACACATCATATATGAGTCACATTGACACGACGAACGTACAGTGGGATAAATGTAGGAACTAGTTATGAACAAAATTTCAAAAATAAACTCTTGAACATTTTTACATATTGAGATATTTCATATAAGGTGGAGTTTAGTTTGCATTACATTTCTATCAAGACCCATTTTAATATAAAGAAGGGCGTGACTCTAGCTGTCAAAAGTACTCTGAATAGCTTCTGTTTGCGTGTCTGAGTCTAAGCTATACCGTGAGCTGACTATCGATGTCGCTACGGCCGGCTCGAAGCCGCATACGTCTAGAGTTGTGTCCTTGCTGCCATAACTTTGTAGAGTTGCTTGCATTTTCCATCTAATCAAAGAAACTCATACAAAATAGTATATTTCTTCTAATTAAAAAGAATCACTGTAGTCTGATATTTTAAATTTTTCGTTCAATTGAAAAGAATGTTTGTTCTGCTCATTGAAGCGTACTTAATGACTGATACGTTTATCAAAAGATTTAATCGAGCTATGCGTATCTAGGCCTTTTCATGGAGAGGCGGGGGGGGGGGGGGTAGAATGGACTTTATATAACAGTACTATTCAACGCATAAAGAGATTTTCAGCAAATCCCGAAATGATATATATGGAGCGATCTTGATATTTTAATAACAATTCTGTAAAAAAAACTACTCTGTCTCATTTTATGAACACGAAATGAATTACATACAACCCATTTCGCACGACGTTTCAGCCACTGTACGCCATTATAAATAATATATCGACTGAAGAGAAATTTCCTATCATACTTAGTACAGCCCGAAAAGAGAATCAATATAGTAGAATTAAAATTAGAAAATTATTTTTTCAATTAAGATCGAAGAGGCTTTTGGTGTTCGTCTTAACTTTTTCAAATCAAGGCCATGTACTGTCCATGCTGATCAGGATTAACTAGTTATATAAGTTAACGACTTTGTTAATGACTGTTACTAAGTTAATCTTAGTCGTTCAGATTGATAAAATACACCGTTAGTCCCTTACTCATAATTTTTACTTTCTTACTTCCTTTTACTAAAACCCTTACGTGGTATCTAAATAATTCGACGTCGAACCACCTAATTTTATTTTCATCCCGCACCGCTTACCTTAAATGTGTTCCAACTTGCGTTTCTAGCAAATAAATATAAATTAGGTCTTAAGAAATCTGCGGTATGTACTATGTATCCCTTGAGCTAAAAGACATAGAAGTGATTAACAATCTTAGGGTGCAAAAATTAAAACCAATATGAAGGAGACAAAATGTTTGAACTATGTATCCCTTACGCCAAAAGACATAGAAGTGATTGACAATCTTAGGGTGCAAAAGTTAAGAGAAATATTAAGGTGATGAAATGATTGCGGTTAGAAAAAATCTTGAAATTATATAGTTCTGTTATGTAGTTTAAACCCCCACAACATCTCTGGCAAATCTCTAAAAGCGTGTCTAGCTTAAAGTCTTGCGCATTGATGAGGGAACCCATCAACAGTTAATTTGCTCTTCAACTGTTGTTGGGTTGACCTCGTCAATACTAGATGTGATTGAAACATCGGAACTGCGATTTTATGCACTTCAGAATGAACGAATGTACTCCGGATAATAAGTATACACTATATATATATATATATATATATATATATATATATATATATATATATATATATATATATATATATATATATATAATTAGTTATTTAAAATATAACTTTTTCTTTAGGTTATATATTTAATTACATTAAGACTCTTTTCTCTTACCTTCAGGATTCTAATTAATAAACACCAATATCAATTTTACCATGACTTGCATTTATTCTTGACACTTGATTAACACACATTATACCCATTAAACTTACAACTACTTAGTGACAAGATTGATTCCTTAATTAATATTACAATTAGAAAAAAACAAAGGTTGACTCTTGAGGCTTTAGGTTATTAAAATAAAGTTTAAAATGACAGTGTTAATTTCTCTTCCTCTGGGGTCGTTATAATGGATCTTTTTTTTAAATATTAGAATATGGTGAAAATAAACTAGATTATGATTTTATACAAAAGAATTTAAAATTGTTCTGAATTTACTGTTTTTAAAGTTATGTTGGCTAATTTTAATTAAATAAAAAAAGAGTACTTATTGTTTGTCGATTCCTCGGATCTTGACCGTTGATACTGCTTCGATGCACTTTCACATAACTCTTTTAATTTTTCTAACTCTTTATTAATTTATTTATGTCGCACTTTTACCTTTTAAATTATACAAATACAAAAATTTACATTTCGTTTAATTTTACTTACAAAATTTAACCCTAATTAACATTACTGACACTTGGTCCCCCCCAATACATTTGCTCTCTTCTGAAGTTCTTCATAAACTCCTCGATCACCTCCTTTTTTAACCCCGCGTCATCTCTCCCAACTCAGGTATTTTCAGTTAATTTGGTTATTCCCATAACCATCTACAAAGACCTTGCCTCAACGGTACATTATTATAGCCCAGGTAATTTGGGAAATCCTATCTTAAAATAGTTTAGCCCTTTTTTTATTAAAGATTCCCCAGCCCCTTTATGACTATTTCGAAATAGAACAATGGTTAACCGGGTCCGTAATTTTAGGAACTATCTTTGTCGCTTTGGCTTAATATTTCTTCCGACTATTTTTCTTTTTGGAATAGGCTGAATTTATTCTTTAGCCTCAAACGTTATGTTATAATGTATATATATATATATATATATATACATATGGTGATATGTTTTCTTGTAATATAGTTAATAAATTAAAAATATTTCAAAAAGAAGAATACATACTTTTAATGAATATATTAACATCATATCAACATCATAAGTTTCACTCCAATTTTGTAAATTTAAAAAATACAAAATTCAGCCAAAATGAAATAAAAATTTTAAAAAACAATAATAAAATCAACCTTAAAAAAGATATGAAAAGAAATATTGATACAATAATAATAGATACTGAATTGGCGATCAATAAATTAAAAGTAGAGGAACAAGAAAATATGCGAATAAAAACATCACATGAAATAATAAAGCTAATTAAAAATAACAAAACTGAACATACACACATAAAACAATATTCGCAAATTAATCAAATTAAACAAAAATTACAAAATAATGATCTTATTATGACAAAGGCTGATAAAGGTAATGCTGTAGTTATTATTGATAAACAAGAACATAAAACTGAAAATTATATATCTAAAAACCAATATACCCAAATAAATAAAGATCCCACAGACAAATATCAAAATGAAATAAAAAATATAATAAAAACATCATCTAAATTATTTAATCAAAAATATACTAATAATTACATAAATAAGAATCCTAAAATTCCAAGATTAAATGGACTAATTAAATTGCACGATGAAGATAAACCAATTAGACCATTAGTTAATTTTACAACTGCTCCTTCTTATAAAATTTCAAAATAGTTGGCTTTATTACTTAAAGATAATGTAAAATTAAATAATACTCATAATATAAAAAACTCAATTGAGCTTATTGAAAAATTAAAAGATATTAAAATTGATAATAATACAAAATTAATATCATTTGGTGTTACTAACATGTATAATAACATACCTATAATGAAAACACTTGAAATAATAAAAAATAATATAGATACATTTGAAAAAGATAACACATTAACACAAGAAATAATAAATACATTAAAAATCATATTAAATCAAAATTATTTTTTATATAATAATAAAATTTATAGACAAAAGGATGGATTAACAATGGGCTCTCCAATGTCCAGCATATTATCGGAAATATTTTTACAAAATATAGACATTGAAATAGATAAGATTATTAAAAAATATGATCAAAATGGACACTGGTTTAGATATGTATATGATGGATTATACATATCAAATAATAATGGTTTAAATATTGACAGAATATTAAAATGTATAAATAATATACACAAAAATATAAAATTTACTCATGAATTTGAATAAAAAAATTAACTAAATTATTTAGATATTACAATTACTAGAAATAATGAATCATTTGAATATATTATATATAGAAAACCAACGCAGACAAATCAAATAATACCTAATTATTCAAATCATCCATACATCCAAAAAATGGCAGCGCTTTATAATTTACTACATAGAATGCACAAAATACCAATGAAGTTATATGATCAAACAAAAGAGAGAAATATAATATATCAAATTGGTTTAGAATATGAATATAAAAGAAAAACTATAGATAAATTAAATAATAATATAATAAGAAAACAGAAACTCGAAAATAACTTTGTACCTAATAAGAGAGAAAATATTTTCACAACTTTTACATTCACTGATAACGAAATAAATAAAATTACAAGATTATTTAAAGAAACAAATTTACAAATTACATATAAAACTGATAATAAAATTAAAAATTTAATAAACAATAACAAAAATCAAAATAATATGCACGAAAGAAATGGAGTATATAATATAAAATATCAAACTTGTAATAAATTATATGTAGGACAAACAACAAAAAAATTAAAAGAAAGATACAAAGAACTTTTAAACGCGTATATCAAACCTAACATATACAAATCAACTTTGGCTACGCATTGTATTAATTTTGAATACGAGTTTTCGGAAATAGAAAATATGAAATTTTTAAAAGAATTAAATAAAGGACTAAAAATGAATATATTTGAAACATTGGAAATTTATAAGCATAAAGTTAAAGACAAATTAATTAATTAACAAATTCAAGATAGATCAAGGCACCAAACTTTTTATAAGGTCATTGATGTTATAGAAAAAATTACATAAAGTGCAATACTTATAAACATATGGTCGTTTGTAGCACATATGATTTAATTTTGTAAAAATATTTTATTAGATAATTATTTTCCTGAAAATGCTGGTACTATTTTATCGGCGAAAAGCTTTGAATAAATATATTCATTAAAAGTATTCTTGTTTTTGAAATATTTTTAATTTATTATATATATATATATATATATATATATATATATATATATATATATATATATATATATACCTTCATGCAGTAATATAAACATAATTGGAGTAAGTACACCAAGGAATACTTATATTATCCACTGTAGAACGTTACCGTTTTTTCACTGTTCTAGCTACTAGCATTTAGCACTAACATATTTCTAATACACTTACGGTGTTTTTAATCAATTATATCAAATAATATATTTTTATTTTTACGTTAGGACATTTTAAACCTTTATATATGCTCAATTTTCTGCCTTTAACCGTCCTTTTTCATATTTTCATACCATTTATGTGGAGGAAACTTTGCCATTAGTTACTGAAATATGTAGTGTTGTTATAATTGTAACACACAATATATAATTTATTTTATTTATTTATAAAGCACGCATATTTCAAATACGAGATAATTTATAAAGTTATTTGCTCGAAGCTTTAAATCAATTAATTTTTGATACTTATATTATCAAGAGCTTCCTACAAAATCATTATCTAAAACAAATACTACATGAGAGAGAGAGAGAGAGAGAGAGAGAGGGGGAGGAGGGGAGAGAGAGAGAGAACGAGACAGAGAGAGAGAGAGAGAACGAGAGAGAGAGAGAAAGAGAGAGAACGAGAGAGAGAGAGAGAGAACGAGAGAGAGAGAGAGAGAGAGAGAGAGGGAGAAAGAAGAATAATGAAAAGGTAGGAAAATTGAAGAGCGGCCGAGACTAAAGCCTGATAAAAATCTGTTTTTATATTTATTATACAGTTATACTTTATTATACAGTTTATTCCAGGTAAATAAATGGTCAGGAGTCAATTTTATTCAAATATAGTTTATTTATTCAAGAAAAAACGAGAGGTTTTAGCGTGAACGGAAATTTGTTTCGTGGCCGTTTGAGATAGAAGGCCGCCTCTATACGTTGGGTGGGATGTCTGAGTTGGTTTGTCTAAGGCAGCGGTTTTCACTAGAATTACTTAGAGAGCCAAATAGTTTGCATCAAGTTTTCCTCAGTGCTGCTAATACAAGTGGCATTAAATAACTTCCAAACAGTATGATTGTAACATAAGTTTTTTACATGGCAATAATAAATCAACTAAATCTGTTAATTCTTTGAAGCCGATGGGCCACTCTTATAGTACGGCATCTATGTAACTAAGTGGCATTAAATAACTTCAAAACAGTATGATTGTAACATAAATTTCTTACATGGCAATAATAAATCAACTAAATCTGTTAATTCTTTGAAGCCGATGGGCCACTCTTATAGTACGGCATCTATGTAACTAAGTGGCATTAAATAACTTCCAAACAGTATGATTGTAACATAAGTTTCTTACATGGCAATAATAAATCAACTAAATCTGTTAATTCTTTGAAGCCGATGGGCCACTCTTATAGTACGGCATCTATGTAACTAAGTGGCATTAAATAACTTCCAAACAGTATGATTGTAACATAAGTTTCTTACATGGCAATAATAAATCAACTAAATCTGTTAATTCTTTGAAGCCGATGGGCCACTCTTATAGTACGGCATCTATGTAACTAAGTGGCATTAAATAACTTCCAAACAGTATGATTGTAACATAAGTTTCTTACATGGCAATAATAAATCAACTAAATCTGTTAATTCTTTGAAGTCGATGGGCCACTCTTTAGTACGGCATCTATGTTACGAGGCTGGGAAGAAACTGAAATTCTCAAAATGTTTTCAAGGCTCTCACTCGTTAATCTAGGTCTGTACTTGTTGTTTATGTACTTCATCTTACCGAAAGTAGATTCACAGACACATATAGATACGAAAACACATAGACCTAATATATTTTAGTACAGTCGATTAAGTTAGAAAATTGGTCCTTTTCAACTGCTTTCCAAAACTCATAGTGAGCTCGATTCTTCTTTTATTCTTCAAAATTACCATTGTCCCCGAACTGCTGTTTCAATTCCTAATCCTCTGAGGGTGGCAAAAAATCCTTCTCAGGGCCGGGTAGTGAAGATACCTGTTCTAAGTGCTAACGTGTATTTATTTAAAAATTTAAAATTATTTTTAATAATCCAGCTCTTTATATTGTGTCCTCATCATCACGGATAATTTATTTGTGTAATATCGATGGTTCGTACAATATCCATGATTCTGGATAGCCAATGAAAACAAAGTTTTCTTTGCTCTTTGGAAAAAACGTCTATAGTTTTAGACTAAACCCAAATGGATGAGCGTTAAACGTTTCCGTTGCTTACAGAAAACATTGCACCACGCTGAATTTGAGTATTTTTGAAATGTAAAACTTCGAGGTACGTAAGTCAGCGGATTCTTTTGTGCTAAGCAATAATTAGTGTCAAAATGATTATTGACCATAATTTAAATAATTATAGTACCAATAATATTATGAAAGAAAGAAATGTTTATAAATAAAAGCGTCTAAGATCATAATCTAATGAAATATCTATACTATTATATAAAAATCTAATGTTGTCTTTCTCTGCGTATGTGTGTGTGTGTGTGTGTGTGTGTGTGTGTGTGTGTGTTCGCGCGCGGGCGCGCGTGCGCGCGTTACTCAATCAGGTAAAAACTACTGGACCCATTGAGCTGAAATTTTACGTAAACATTCTTAGGGTCCAAGAAGAAACTTTACTTCTCTTAGTTTTCCAAAACAATAATAGGTAATTTTATAGTTTCATATATTTATTGGGATGTAATTTCAGTAAATCAAATTCTTTTCACATAAATAAAACATATATGCTGCATTGCAACTATTGTATATTTTTTGATGTACATGTATGATGGCCCTGAATCTTGAAGTCCATTTTGGTTATTTTGCTTGGTCACATGGTTCAAGCGGAAGGAACCTACATATTTTCATTAGAGAAAATAAAGTTGTAAATATTGTTTATAAGTGTGTTCTATAAAAACGTCTTCTTATGTAAACATGTTCATATTAAAAATCGTTTCAACAACCTAGAGTTACTATATTTAAAAAGTACTTTACTGAGAGAATACGTAATGGCTTACTTAATGAGGCCTTTCAAAACATTCGTTCTTTTTACGAAGCTAATCCTCTACAAGTAGAGAGTTAGCTTCGTAAAAGAAACGAATGTTTTGAAACGCGTCAGCAAGTAAGCCATTACGTATTCACTTAGTAATGTACTTTTTAAATATAGTTTAATCCGTGAATTCAAGATGATTACATCAAGCAACTTTAACCTAAAGTTAACTTATTTCATCACTGTTTTGTATTTCGGAATGCAATAAGCACAATACAAACATACGTCAAACCCGTAGGAAGAACGGCTACTCTGCAAGTTATCAATAATAAATAGTTACATTTAAAGTTATGTTTGTATTCACTAATAATTTATTAACATTGCTCTCATTTAATATTATTATATACATTTTTCAACGACTTTATTTCACGCCTTATTAATTCAATGTACTCGTCCATCATGTTGTCTGAAGGAAATGATATTTAGGCCTAATTGACTTAATTATTTTCACGCTCTCGATGAACCAGTGCTTGGTTAAATATTGATTACTAATACATAATATTGTTATTCCGTTCCATAAAATTACTTTTACTCTCGCCTAATTTTTCATGATCTGAATAAATAAACTAATACAAATAAAACATCCAGGAAACACTCCGTGAAGTACGTGCAACAGATAATACTGCCAATATATTTGCCTGAATACAAATTGACAGGCGCCAGCTTAGTCTGTTATAAATACAAGTTTTACGAGAGTGCCATTAGTTACAACTGAGAGGCAATCGTCATGGTTAAATTAGTTTCCTGGGTATGGTTAGATTTTTACAAAAAATTATATTTTTCGCTCCTGTTGTATGTGAGCTGTCAGCCTGACTATATACTGATCGCTCAATGTGATTACTATTCCAAATCATATATTTTTGCAGAATTACGGTGGTAAACGAATGGAAATAAGGTCGCGTGAGCCCGGTTATTTTCCTGCGTCGAAGTGCACGCTACCGAAGACTGTGGTCAGCCCGGAAAATTCCAGGATTGGCCAAAGTGGCACTCGTAAAAGAAAATACATAGTAATATCATATGAAAACCGACTTTAATTATTTCAACTCAAGTTAACATTAAAAGTTTGATTTTTGTTTCATTAAAAATTGGTCATGTTTATTGTTTCTTTTTCTACATTCCAGAAACCAACTTAAAAGGAAACTCTAGTAGCTGTCTTACGTTGTTTGATACTATGAAAGCATATTTTATGTTACTGTGGTACGTCTCTTTTAAACTATCGGCATCTTTACTAGCGACACAAGTTCCCTATAATCGTATTTTTTTTTAAACTACAAACTTTTCAATGATTTTAATTTGTGATATATATGATGTTAATATATGTAAATATATTGAGGTGGTTAGAGCAGAGTGGGCAAACCCTCATTTTTTAAGAAATGAGTTAAGAGCAAAAGTGTTGTGGCAACGTGTACTTTTACTGCCAGATTGGTCTAAATGCAGTAATGCTACTTTCCAAGAGATGAGAGTACTAAAACTTACTGGACCGTATGTATTAATCACTAAAATGGTATTTCTGAGGTAATATCCCTCATTTTCCCTTAGTTTAAGGATATCCTAGCCAATAGGGTTCCTGCATGATGTCAATGGGTTTTTCCTTTCATTTCACTCTTAGCACGGCACTAACCGTACTGTTTCATTTCACTATCTCCTGATGATTCATGAAAAAAGCTTATCGGCTTCACACATGGACAATCAATTCCTTTTCCGCCATGGGATACTAGGAATACTAACCGCATGGACATGTGGGATGGAGGCACCTCTCTAGAGGATGGCTGTCACGAGGGCAGGGAAGGTTCTTGAGGCCTAGGTCAGGGTAAAAATAATAATAATAATAATAATATATATATATATATATATATATATATATATATATATATATATATATATATATATATATAATTTTCTTTATATATGTGTGTGTTTATGTGTCTGTCTGTCTTTGTGTCTCTCTGTCTGTCTGTCTACTGTCTGTCTGCTGTCGGTCTGTCTTTCTGTCTGTTAATCTGTCTATCTGTCTGGTATAACGGTCCCAAACACTTGGGATTGTATAACGGGGGAAATTTAAAAATTTAAAATTTGTTTAAACCTCAAACTTTAAAATTTGTTTTATTCAACTAAAAACTTTAAAAAGGTGTAAGGTTAAATAGCCTACAACACAGTAGTCCAGTGGAAGTTTTGTGTCCAAAATGATTTGTGTAGTTAGAGTCATTTTGGGAGTAACGCGAATTTAGCTGCAAGTGTAAAAAAGCGAGATGATTGTATAGAATGCTAAGTTTCACGTAGAAACACCTTCGATATTTAATTTTAATCGAAATAAATGAAATTTTAGTATATGAAAGTAAATAGGAGTTTCTATACTAAATCTTGAATAACATATATGAATAATTATTGAGAAACAATATTAAACTCAGTTGTTAAATGAAATAACACCAAAATAGTGATATAGACGAATTTTTAAATAAACCATGTTTCATATTGTATATATTTGCAGTATTTATTTTGTTTTTGAAATATCTTTACAGGTTATTATTATTGATGTGTAAAATGTATTACAGGTTAGATTTAAATATTATCTTTAAATATTAAAATTTATGAGTATACATTTTTCTATGAATGAGAGATCAATTTAAATTTTAAATTGATATAAAAATTTGTTATGCATAGTCTGAAAAGAAATAAAATTCCTGTACTAAATCAAATATATTGTACAAATAAAAAACGATGGGTTTCAATAAATTACGACTAGGGTGAGGTTTATTTTGCACTAAATAATTTTCCTAAATAATCCTACAATATGGTCACTAAGCTGTGATGCCTCCAATAAAATCATTCCCAAGATATAGTGACTCAAAGGGTTAAATATCAGTAACTTAGGTATTTTAAGATAAAGACCAGAAGCTGGTTCTCTGGCAGGAATTAGCGTGTAGCAGTACAGCTTCTGGCTCATATCAAATCTTCTTCTTTCAAATTGTACCTGCATCGGCTGTTTACATGTAAGTCTAGATCCACAGGAAAACGGATAGGAGGATTTAACATGCTCTGGGTAGGTAACCGTCGCAGTGGTGTGTGTGTGTGTGTGTGTGTGTGAGTGTGAGGATCTGTTCATGTGACTGTGTGTGTGTGAATGTGGATCTGTGTGTGTGAGTGTGTGTGTGTTTGTGTGTGTGTGTGTGTGTGTGTGTGTGTGTGTGTGTGTGTGTGTGTGTGTGTGTGTGTAGATCTATGTGTTTATGTGTAGGGCCTATGTGAGCGTGTGTGGTGTGTGTGTGTGTGTGTGTGTGTGTGTGTGTGTGTGTGTGTGTGTGTGTATGTGTGTGTGTGAGAGAGAGTGGATCTGTTTATGTGACTGTGTGTGTGTGAGTGTGGATCTATGTGTGTGTGTGTGTGTGTGTGTGTGTGTGTGTTTGTGTGTGTGTGTGTGTGTGTGTTTGTGTGTGTGTGTGTGTGTGTGTGTGTGTGTGTGTGTGTGTGAGTGTGTGTGTGTGTGTGTGTGTGTAGATCTGTGGCTTTATGTGTAGACCCTATGTAAGTGTATGTGTGTGTGTGTGTGTGTGTGTGTGTGTGTGTGTGTGTGTGTGTGTGTGTGTGTGTGTGTGTGTGTGTGTGTGTGTGTGTGTATGTGTATGTGTGTGTATGTGTGTGTGTGTGTGTGTGTGTGTGTGTGTGTGTGTGTGTGTGTGTGTGTGTGTGTGTGTGTGTGTGTGTATGTGTGTGTATGTGTGTGTGTGTGTGTGTGTGTGTGTGTGTGTGTGTGTGTGTGTGTGTATGTGTGTGTATGTGTGTGTGTGTGTGTGTGTGTGTGTGTGTGTGTGTGTGTGTGTGTGTGTGTGTGTGTGTGTGTGTGTGTGTGTGTGTGTGTATGTGTATGTGTGTGTATGTGTGTGTGTGTGTGTGTGTGTGTGTGTGTGTGTGTGTGTGTGTATGTGTGTGTATGTGTGTGTGTGTGTGTGTGTGTGTGTGTGTGTGTGTGTGTGTGTGTGTATGTGTGTGTATGTGAGTGTATGTGTGTGTGTGTGTGTGTGTGTGTGTGTGTGTGTGTGTGTGTGTGTGTGTGTGTGTGTGTGTGTGTGTGTGTGTGTGTGTGTGTGTTTGTGCGCGCGCGCGCACTCGCACTTATAGTCTAACATTAGAACTTTGTAGGGATAATTGGCTCTCGGTATAGCCGCCTAAATGTAACTATTAGTTTTTTAGTTATTTTTCAATATATTTCTGGTTCTTATAGTTTGGACTTTTCTCATTATTTGTATATTCAATGATGACGTTTTTGGAATTTCTCTTAGCTCATTAAATAAAAACCTTATCTTGATCAAAGTCTTACTATATAATGTGCATGTTAGCCATTTCTTAAAAAATTTCTTTGAAACGCACTTCTGAAAAAAACTTAGCTGTATCTTGCAGTCTTAATAGCTTCTGGGAGTAGCCAAAGACAGTTTCGTTTTGTCAAAACTAAACCCATTTTAGAACTGAGAGTGTGCTCCAAGAGTTCAATGCTACTTGAGGTTAGTGACTAAAGTTATAAAAGTCATGATAGTAATGTTTTTAGAATTGCGGTAAATAAACGAAGTAAATACAGTTCGCAGAGAATACGCTTGTAAATGTGTGTGTGGGGGGGGGGGGGGTCACTGACTTGGTAATATCGGCAGGTCGGACCTTTCCGTGCAGAGATAGACACATTACAGCACAGCTATTACACAGACATTCCACTGGAATAATGATTTACTGTACTCTACTCGTAATTTTGCAATAATTACTTTGGAAATTTTAAAATTAACAAAGTAAAAATGCAGTAGTAATGCGTTTCAGTCATGTGAATTTCTTATATGGTGTAGAAGTTTTAGATGTCAGGATAAACACATAATTATTAAAATATTGAACAATATAAATAAACCAAAAATAAATTTGTTAAATCATAATTTATGTACAATTTATTCTCTTCTACTTCAAATGACCAAAATTCATCTATCCAAAATGTACACACACAATTTACGCAACCTTCAACTAACCAAAATACGCGACATTCAAATAACCGTAGTGGACTGACTTCAACTAACCAAAGTGCACGGACTTTAACCAACATACACGGACTCCAACTGAAAGAAATGTTGCGGGTTATAGTTTGGCCGTTCTGCAGGCGTTCAACGCACAACTAGAAGTTAATAAATGGGAAGTAATATTTCTGTAATTATCTAAACATAGTAATGTTTATTACTACCTTTAAATTATTTCTAAAAATGCTTCGGTTTAACTTTATCTTTATTAAAGTAAATATAATGCAACAATATTATTCAGTTTGATTAGACGATAGATATTAAAGTATCTTATTATAATAGTAAATAGTCTATTTAAACATTTTTTTTGAACATTGAGTGTAGTTACAAAACTATGGGAAATATGATACAGCGATTATTTTTGTAAATAATTGTATATTTAACAACATATTGAAACATAAAGAATTAACATAATAAAAAACCTCATAGCTACTTGTCTGAACGGCAAAACGATAACCCGTAATTTTTCTTACAGTTGAAGTCGCGTACATTTTGTGTGTGTACATTTTGGTTAGTTGAATTTTGGTCATTTGAGGCTATCCAATTTATAGGCCTACATTCTTACAAATGTATAAATCTATTTTAAAATGAAATATCTACTCTATATTTATAGTAGATAAATATTTAGGAATATTCACTTTTATTTTATATAAATATTCTTTACAGTTTTTATTGATGAAAAATAATAAATAAATTTTGTTTTAAAATTTTTAGACAAGATAATTGTACACGTTACCCTGTCCAACCTTCTCAAAGATGAAAATTTCAAGATAAACGTTTGGTAGGGAATTTATTCTGCACTTAAAAACCCGTACAAATTTGTCGGCTTTACATATAGTACTTTTGATATAGTAATTATATTTTATAGCCTGATGCACTGTAGCAGTTATTGTTGAGACACTTGTTTATTCCTTACAATTATTGTGTAAAGTGCAAGTAATAAATACAATGGTGTCAAAAACACAGAATCTTACAGTTTTACTTTCAGCCCTTTATATTCAGTGAGAATTTTATTTTCTTGTTTTAAAACAAGTAACGTTTTAAAAAATTGCATGTTTGAGGTTTTATTAAATAGAGCTACAACTTTGGTTGGAAAGAAGGAAAGCTGATTAAAGGTAATATAATCTAAAGTTATAGCATGAGCTCGTCTATAGAATTTTTCACGGACCGAATACATTGTAACAGAGCAGCTTATTGTAATCGTCTGTTTGAATATAGTTATCCTTTAATTTGTCATGCATTAAATATGAGTTCAATAACAAAGATCAAACATAAATGCTTAAAAGTATCGTAAATTCTTAGAAATCAGCAAGCGATATGGTTACTGACATCCTGGCCATTAGACCTGCTATCGCCCTTCCTTATCCATATCCTTTTTGACTTTACTAAAACCAGTCTTCTTGGTTTCATAAAATGTACAGTAAGTTGTGCGTCCATCTAGTTGTGCGTATGTCATCTGTTCACGCGATTACTTTACAGTACTGCGCCGTTGACTTCTTCATTTTCATATACGTTAATGATTTCAGTGTGGTTTTACGTAATTTTTAATTTTGGAAGATCTTTTTACACTTGTTTCCAGAGGTTTGATGTCAGTTGTAGGTTCATAGTGTAGCAAGATGTCCGAATTTCAAAAGAAACAACGTGATTTAAGTCTTTAAAAAACTTGACATTTTAGATCGATACGGTAAATTACAAAAACTAGTCAAATAAACGCTGCTTCTCAACTTGGCGTTTTGCAACCTCTCTTGTGTAAAATTTTGAAGAACAAAGATGCCACCTTGTCATTATCAGAGTAATGAAAATGTTGACAGCAAAAGAATTCTAACCTTTTTGTAGCATACAAAGTAAACACTAAAGTCGTTGGAGGTTTCAATATACTTGTTTTATATCAATAAATTTCGCAAACCAAATTTTTCTTTAAATCAATAAATAAATTTGGTTTTAGGTGTAAATGTTAAAATTGTCTTTAGAGAAAATATTGAGTAATTATATTTCTCCCTGTTAAAAGTACTTGAGTGGAATAAATATATTTGTTTCCTAAAGCAAGTGAAATATTAATTTTTTAACTCTTGAAAATATATTTAATACTTGAACATAATTTCAAATATTTATAATTATTATGTTCCATTTCTTTTAGTAGGCCTACTGTTATTAAATAAAAACAAACTTTAATTTTTTAACAAATTTAACTAATTTTTTTCGGGATGCATTCAAATGAACAAGGTGTCAACTAATCAACGTATACGTAAATCAAATGAAGAATGTGCGCGACTACCAACTAATCAAGGTGCACGACGTTCAATTAAACAACTTACGCGCATTTTAACTAATCAATGTGCACGAAGTTCAACTAGAAAAAGTCTGTTGCGGGTTATCGTATTGCCGCTCCGCAGGCGCTCACTGCACAACATGTAGATATTCATAAACGGGAAGTAACCTTTCATTATTATGATTTCTGTAAATATTCAAAGATTGTATAGTTACATAAGTAATTTAGTAATATGATGCTAGTAATATTCGAAGTTTTAAAACTAATTAATATATAATTAGTAAATCTAAAGTAATCTTAGTCTTTGATAGGAGTTTGTAATAATAAGTTTGATTAATTCTTCAAAATATTATGGTTTAAATTTATCGTTATTTAAGTAATTGTAATGTAGCAATTTTTCTTTCGACTTTGTTATAGCATAGCACATGAAAGTATCTAATTATGTCTGTAAATATTTTAACATCGTGCTGAGAGACAGCGTAATAGTTACAAAACGATAGTAATATTATACAAGTGTTATATTTTCAAACATTTTTCAAAACTCTTCTATATTTACCATCATATTGACGCATAATTATTAAACCGAAAGTAATCTTTCTCTTTGGAAAATAGTTATTTTTAAAACCAAAATTTTTTTAATATACAAATATCGTCAATAATCATTTGTCAACTTATAAACAATATATAAAAGGTCAAATGAATACAATATTAGAAAAATTATAGTTTAAATATATTTTTTTAATTACTTAAAATGTTAATTGGCTAATTATATTTTAGATGTCAATTAAAATAAATGCATTTCATGAGCATATTAATGATATACAGGTATAACCCATAAAGAATAAATTACATTGTTGTAAGGTAAGTATGTACTGGAATAATTAAAGGGCTGCAGCTGGAGACGAAGCTGTGACCAAATGTAAATATTTTTGCCCATAAGGACAGTTTTCATTACAAAATAATAACCTAACCTATTGTATTCCTAATAAGAATATTTTTTGTCCATAATTAGGACGGTTGTCATTTCAAATTAATAATCCTAACCTTTGGTATTCCCAATATATTTTTGTACATAATTAGGACAGTTTTCATTCATTTCAAAATAACAACCTTACCTATTGTAATCCTAATAGGAATATTTTTTGTCCACAATTAGGACAGTTGTAATTTCTTTCAAATTAATAACTCTAACATATTGGATTCATCATCCCCAAGGGTTTCAAATGCGGTTATGTGTAACTGAAGGTATGTCCATTTTGGTATTGTTTAAATTTGGGTTTTTTTGTGTAATTAGATGTAATATTTTCTTCAATATTTCTACAATCTTTTATTTATATAGTAACTGGTAATACAACTGACTGGTTTAAAAGGTGTTTTACAAAATGTTCCAGATTTAAGAACGTACTGACCATTAAATAACAAGCGAGGAAATTAATCTTTTTTTCACTCATTTCAATTATTACCTATATTTGCAAAATGTATATATTGTCAATAACTATTTAGCAATTTAAAAACAATACATAATTAGTTAAACAGACCTATTATTAGAAGAAGTTATAGAAATTTATTTTCAAATTATATAAAAGTTAATTTACCAATTACATTTTGATATTGTTTTTTGTTAGGCATTTATTAAAGTACACATTAAAAAAACGGAATATTTAGAAACTAAAATATATCTTCTTTTCAATTCTTTATTTATGTAGTAACTGGAAATATAACTAATTGGTTTGAAAGGTTTTTTACAAACTATTTTACATTTAACATCGTATTGACCCAGGAGCGTATCCAGCGACTTGCTTTAGGGAGGCCCCTGATCGATGGATTATATATATATATATATATATATATATATATATATATATATATATATATATATATATATATTCTTGTGTGTGGGTGTGCGTGCGTGTATGTAAAACATGTAACAAAAATGCTTAAAATTTGAAAATATTTAATGATTTTAATTTATTAAGTATTATTTATTTAACATTAGAATCAAATATCAAATAAAAATTAAATTCATACTAAAATTAATAGTTCGTAGTTAAATAATAAACTCTAGTCGATGTTTGCGTTTTCTTACGTAAAGATCAATGACAGAATCTATATCAATTTTCTTTTCTCGATTGATATTAAGCAATGCTAATCCTGTCAAACGGTTCTCTTCCATAGTTGTTCGTAGCCATGTTTTCAACTTCTTAAAATCGAAAAAGTTCTTTCTACGCTTGCGTTAGAAATCAGTAACGTGATTAAGATTGTTAGTAAAAAATGAATAGTAGGATAGACTTCTTGATCACGTTTTTTTATTAAATCCAGAGCTGACAAAGCACCAGTTGTTGACGCCCGATCCCATTGGGAATACCAAGATTCCAATTCTGATTCCAGCTTTTTGTCATGCAATCGTTCAAGAAATAAGCATACTTTTTGGAAATGTGACTTAGTGATTGCTCTTAATTTGGTCGTTTTAATTGATTGTCCTAATTTAATAATATATTGTCGATTTTTAACCCAAAGTTGTTGAAGGTTGGGGGGACGATCGCTCCATCGCCCCCCCCTTGGATACGCACCTATATTGGCCATTAATTGACAAGCAAAGAAAGTAATTTTTGTTAACAACACAATAGAGAACCCCATCCATAATAAACAATCATAACTTGTATGGATGAATTTTTGAATAATTTAAAATAGATATTAAATGATCTTGAAAAGTATTTACTCCCAAACTTGGATATTATTAGGAGTTAATTTATACGTCTTGGCTGGATGGCCTATAATTAATTTCATTTAAAAAAAAAAACACTCATTTTTAACACTTCACAAGCCCCAATGGTTAAAATGCACGTTGGACATAGCTTTGGATAAAGGTATAAAATTTTTTTTAAACATATCGCAAGACCATATATGTAAGAATTTCTTTTAAACCTTTTCATCAGTACTTAATAATTTCCTAATATAAAACGCTGTTTTTAAAAATGTCATCTGTCGCCTGATATTATTGACGTTTTATATACCCAACGTTTTCCTGCCTCCAGTATTTATAGCATCCTTTGGATATGTTAAAATATCCACTTCTTTAGTATTTTATCGTATCTCAGTGTACGATTTGCAGTAGACCGATGGCAGACCTACTGCTAGTGAAAATATACTTTGGACGCTTTTATTAGAGCTATCGTATTAAAAGTGTAAACGTAAATTAACGTATTTAATTAAAATTATTTAATAAACAAAAAATTTAACAATTAAATAAACAAAAAACACTAAACAAGTAACGTTTTAAAAAATTGCATGTTTGAGGTTTTATTAAATAGAGCAACAACTTTGGTTGGAAAGAAGAAAAGCTGATTAAAGCTAATATAATATAATCTAAAGTTATAGCATGAGCTCGTCTATAGAATGTTTCACGGACCATATTTATTTGTAATATTCCATCTAGAATAAAAGTTCCAATTTTCATATTTCTACACATGAATCGTCTTTAAAAATTTTAATTTTTTCATTCTTTTTCGGTTTTTTACAGACCCGGTTATGCTGCTGTCGGCGTTTGTCACAAAAATCCCCTATTCACTATTATATAACTAAAGCACCCATCATATTATCATTCATCTCCATAAGTGCAGTATTTTATTCAGTTTGTGTCAATAGTTCTTCGATAGTTTAACGTCAACTTTGTTCTAAATGTTGACTTCTTTTTTAAAGAAGAAAACTTCTTCTTCTAAAAAGAAAACTTATGAAGATACTGATGTAAACAAGGTCGTGCGATGGAATGCTTCCATCTTCAGTTTTAAAAAACAACAAGTGTTATCTTCGGCTATCAAAAAAATACTTCTATTGCCAATCTTCTTCTATTGAAAAAATCACATAAGGTTTCTAGCGTTTTTCTTTCGTTTATTAGTGTTGTCAATTTTTTACCACTATATAACTATGATTTCGTTTTCATTATATTTATCTCTTTTTTTGTACGGCTAACAGATGAATCTTAGCTGAAATATTATCGTCTAAATTTTTCCATCAAGCCGTATATTGTTTTCGTAGCTCTAGTTACTTGTTATTGCTATTACCACGGTTATAATTCTACTTACGGGGTGTTTTTCCTACTCCCATGGTTGCTATTACCACCCCATGGTTGTTATTGCTACTACCAGAGTATTCGTTTCTACTGAAAGGGTAGATATTGTTAATCCCAAGGTAATTGTTGCTACTCTCTGGGTTGTTGTTGTTACTCCCTGTGTTGTTAATATTACTCAAAATATTGTTATTGCTACTATCAGGCTTGTCGTTGATACTCAAAGGGTTGAGCTACTAATCCCAGGGTTTTTTTGTTACTACTCCCAACGTTGTTGATGCTCCTCCCAGGGTTGTTCTTGCTACTCTTAGTGTTGTTGTTGCAACTACTAGGGTTTTTGTTGTTACTCAAAGGATTGGTGTTGCTATTCCTTCGGTTCTGTTTACTACTCCCAAGCTTGTTGATACTCCCAGGGTTGTTGCTGCTACTCCCAAGGTTGTTATTGATATTCCCAGTGATGCCATTGCTATTCCCAGGGTAGTTCTTCCTACTGCAAAGGTTGTTGTTGATACTCAAAGGGTTGATGTTACTAGTCCCAGGGTTGTTCTTGCTACTCTCAAGGTGGTTGTGGTTAATACTCCCAAGGTTGTTATTACTTCTCCCATGGTTGTTATTGCTACTCTCAGGGTCATTATTGCTATTCCCAGCGTTAGTATTCCTAATCCCAGGGTTTTATTACTTCTCCCATGGTTGTTATTGCTACTCTCAGGGTCATTATTGCTATTCCCAGCGTTAGTATTCCTAATCCCAGGGTTTTATTACTTCTCCCATGGTTGTTATTGCTACTCTCAGGGTCATTATTGCTATTCCCAGCGTTAGTATTCCTAATCCCAGGGTTTTATTACTTCTCCCATGGTTGTTATTGCTACTCTCAGGGTCATTATTGCTATTCCCAGCGTTAGTATTCCTAATCCCAGGGTTTTATTACTTCTCCCATGGTTGTTATTGCTACTCTCAGGGTTATTATTGCTATTCCCAGCGTTAGTATTCCTAATCCCAGGGTTTTATTACTTCTCCCATGGTTGTTATTGCTACTCTCAGGGTTATTATTGCTATTCCCAGCGTTAGTATTCCTAATCCCAGGGTTTTATTACTTCTCCCATGGTTGTTATTGCTACTCTCAGGGTCATTATTGCTATTCCCAGCGTTAGTATTCCTAATCCCAGGGTTTTATTACTTCTCCCATGGTTGTTATTGCTACTCTCAGGGTCATTATTGCTATTCCCAGCGTTAGTATTCCTAATCCCAGGGTTTTATTACTTCTCCCATGGTTGTTATTGCTACTCTCAGGGTCATTATTGCTATTCCCAGCGTTAGTATTCCTAATCCCAGGGTTTTATTACTTCTCCCATGGTTGTTATTGCTACTCTCAGGGTCATTATTGCTATTCCCAGCGTTAGTATTCCTATTCCCAGGGTTTTATTACTTCTCTCAGGGTTGTTATTGCTACTCTCAGGGTCATTATTGCTATTCCCAGCGTTAGTATTCCTAATCCCAGGGTTTTATTACTTCTCCCATGGTTGTTATTGCTACTCTCAGGGTCATTATTGCTATTCCCAGCGTTAGTATTCCTATTCCCAGGGTTTTATTACTTCTCCCAGGGTTGTTATTGCTACTCTCAGGGTCATTATTGCTATTCCCAGCGTTAGTATTCCTAATCCCAGGGTTTTATTACTTCTCCCATGGTTGTTATTGCTACTCTCAGGGTCATTATTGCTATTCCCAGCGTTAGTATTCCTAATCCCAGGGTTTTATTACTTCTCCCATGGTTGTTATTGCTACTCTCAGGGTCATTATTGCTATTCCCAGCGTTAGTATTCCTAATCCCAGGGTTTTATTACTTCTCCCATGGTTGTTATTGCTACTCTCAGGGTCATTATTGCTATTCCCAGCGTTAGTATTCCTATTCCCAGGGTTTTATTACTTCTCTCAGGGTTTTCGTTGATAACCCTAGGGTCGTTATTGCTATTCCCAGGGTTGTTATTTGTTCTCCCCGGGTTGTTATTACTACTATCAGGGTTGTTGTTGCTACTTTCATGGTTTTGATGCCACTTCCAGGGTGGTTATTGTTACTCCAAGAGTTGTTGTTGCTACTGCTAGAGTTTGCTGTTGCTACTACCTGGGTCGTTATTCCTGAATGTATAACAATCGCGCACAGAGAATCCCGTGCACACTAAAAAATATGGACTTTTGCGCACATCAGGTCATTAGCCTGTCCCGGTTAGCCACTTCTCGGGAATTTCCAACTTCCTGCCTCCTTCCGAGGTAACCATCCTAGCACGCACCACTCGAGTCTTGAGTTTCGGGGTGAGCAGGTGTATATATCATGAAAGTTGCTTCAACTACTCATGGAAAGCCGTGTGATCAATATGACGGTTACAGATATAAGAATTTAGGAAAAAAGAAGATGGAACGATCACTTGGCGCTGTCTTAAAGAAAGACCCAAACTATGTCGTGGGATTTTGAAGAGTAAGAAAGGTGTCATATTGAATGTTACAGAAGATATATCTGAACCTCCAGACAACCAGAACTAGGAGATCTGCATAATAAAGCCTACGTATTTGTAACTGAAATGCCAGCCCAGTCAGCTGTCAAGAGGAACTTGTACCTTCAGACGAGCCAATCGCAGGGAAAGCAAAAGGCGCCGAACAATCGAGAAATAGAGATCTTGGATGATGAATTATTGAAGATGGTCGACGGAGCCAGTTTTTTTAAAGGCAGTATGGAAGGTTAAAGAACAATTATTTTGTGCTGTGTAAAAGGCAAAAATAGTTTACAATTTTAAAATTGTAATTTTAAAACTGCAAGTAAAATATTATCTCAAAATATGAAAAGATTGGCGACATCAGATCATGTCTGAAGACACTATCGTGCATGCATCTGAATAAATGTAGGGCCTAAGTAAATAAGTTATGACCTAAATAAAAATATCATAAGTTATTTAAAAAGTAATAAAAATAAATAAGTTGCAAATATTTACTATGACGAAACGTCTTGGCTGATTTTAAACACCCCTTAATAACTGTAACTAAACAGTTGCTTAACCACTCCAAAGTCTTGATAAAGTTTGATGTGAATCAGTTTTAAACAATAACAGAATAAATAACAATAAAAGTCTTTACAAGTAATCGTAATATAACTGACTACATTTAACTTGTCATCTGTTCTTAAAAAGCTGTGCGTGATTCTCCCACCGTTATTCCTACTTCCAGAGTTGTTACTACTCACAGGGTCACTGTTGTTACTGCCTGGGTTGTTATTCCCACTCCCAGGGTTGCTGTTTCTACTCCCATGGTTGCTATTGCTACTCCCATAGTTACTATTGCTACTCCAGGGTTGTTATTACTACTCGCAGGGTCGCTATTGCTAGTCGCTGGGATGTTATTCCCACTCCAAGGGTTGTTATTGCCACTCCCAGGGTTGATCTTCTTACTCCCATAGTTGATATTGTTACTACAAGGGTTTTTATTGCTACTTCCAGGGTTGCTTTTTCTGCTCCCATAGTTGCTATTGCTACTCCCATAGTTACTATTGCTACTCCAGGGTTGTTATTACTACTCGCAGGGTCGCTATTGCTAGTCGCTGGGATGTTATTCCCACTCCAAGGGTTGTTATTGCCACTCCCAGGGTTGATCCTCTTACTCCCATAGTTGATATTGTTACTACAAGGGTTTTTATTGCTACTCCCAGGGTTGCTTTTTCTGCTCCCATAGTTGCTATTGCTACTCCCATAGTTACTATTGCTACTCCAGGGTTGTTATTACTACCCGCAGGGTCGCTATTGCTAGTCGCTGGGATGTTATTCCCACTCCAAGGGTTGTTATTGCCACTCCCAGGGTTGATCTTCTTACTCCCATAGTTGATATTGTTACTACAAGGGTTTTTATTTCTACTCCCAGGGTTGCTTTGTCTGCTCCCATAGTTGCTATTGCTACTCCAAGAGTTGTTATTGCTACTCCCAAGGTTGGTGTTTGTGCTCCCATAGTTGTTATTGCTACTCCAAGGGTCGTTATTGCTACTCCCAAGGTTGGTGTTTCTGCTCCCATAGTTGTTATTGCTACTCCAAGGGTTGTTATTGCTACTCCCAAGGTTGGTGTTTCTACTCCAATAGTTGCTATTACTACTCCAAGGGTTGTTATTGCTACTCCCATAGTTGTTACTGATACCCCCATGGTTTTTATCGCTACTCCTAAGGTCGTTCGTTTATAATTACGTATCTTTCGGATCTCTAGATCTTGCTATTTCCCGACTTGTTATATTTAAAACTAAAACTGCATATTCATGTGTGTGTGTGTGTGTGTGTGTGTGTGTGTGTGTGTGTGTGTGTGTGTGTGTGTGTGTGTGTGCGTGCGTGTGCGTGTATTATGTGTGGTGGGGTTGTGTGTATTGTGCGGGTTTCTCACACAATAATGTGATTTTACCCTGTATGTAGGATGATCTGTGAATAAAGGCTTGTCAAAAATATTTAGTATGATGATAGGACATAAAATTTCCATTGCCGAGTTATAGGGAAAGATTATGCCTCGCTAAGATTCATCTCCTCTGTTTAACGGTCATGGGAAAGCCCTCGCGGTGAGGAAGAATTTAAAGAACAAATTAATGTTAATAAAAAGGCAATATGCGTGAGGCTCGAACAGTATCGAATATCTGAGGTTTTAGTTTGAAACGATAACTCTAGCGACCGTTCCAAGAAAAAAATAATAAAAAAGTTCTAAAGAACACCATTAGGCAACTGTACATGAGGATAGATTTATTTTACACGTTATAATCAATGCCACAGCCTCATTTGCATAGGCTCAATCGTTTTGTTGCGTGTTGAGAGGAAATTCAATTGCATTTTTAATTTTCCGCATTGACCGCAGTTCTTAATTCTGACCAGACATCCGGTAACGTTTTACCGGGAAACCAGGGTAGTTTTCAATATTTAAATACAAGCTCGTTTTTGAGGTAAAACGAACTGGTCTCTGCGTCACCGAATTCTCTCTTTTGAAAATCAGGTCATTTAGTAAGTTTTTTTTATTATGTTTGACATACAGCCTGACAAAGTACACGTCCGATAATTCTACCTTGTTGCCCACATGAACCACGAATGTATAACATCGTTCAATGCTTGCCTTATCCTAAGAATAATTAAGATTACCTCCCACGTCCTTAATCATGGCGGGATGAGTCTTAAATGCACTTTTCGTCTTTAAACACACAAAAAATCTCTAACACCTGGGATTATATTTAGCACTTTAACATCATACGAAAATATTTTTGTATCAGCTTATAATTAGTTATTTTGCATTAAATAGACACAGCGTCTATTTAGTAGCATAAATAGACACTAATAGAGAAGCGATTGTCTACGGAAAAGTAGCCTTGTGAGTCAGATAACCTGGTGATCACGGTGAACTGAAGAAACGTGTAGAACATTTTGTAATAAGATAAAGAGTGCAGAGCCGTGGCTGAAACTGGGTATTGTCCTGGGGCCCTCCGGCAAACGAAGAAGCTTGTACCGAGGTGGGGTCTGTAAATCTAATCAGAAACCTGCGTAGCTTTGATTGGGCAGAAATAATTTTATAAAAAAAAGTCAATATCCTAATCAAGCCAATATTGTTCATGTATTATTATGTGATTATTTTAAACCTATGAAATACTAATAGGCCTAAACACATACACACACAATAAATATATATATATATATATATATATATATATATATATATATTATATATACAAATACACACACAAATACACACATGCATACGGTAACCGCAGAGTAGTGCGAACACGCTTAATGTTATCATTCGGTTATTATTATCGTTTCCCAAAAAGATAGACTCGGAATCATATAAATACATTGAAACAGAGCAGCTTATTGTAATCGTCTGTTTGAATATAGTTATCCTTTAATTTGTCATGCATTAAATATGAGTTCAATAACAAAGATCAAACATAAATGCTTAAAAGTATCGTAAATTCTTAGAAATCAGCACGCGATATGGTGACTGACATCCTGGCCATAAGACCTGCTATCGACCTTCCTTATCCATATCCTTTTTGACTTTACTAAAACACGTCTTCTTGGTTTAATAAAATGTACAGTAAGTTGTGCGTCCATCTAGTTGTGCGTATGCCATCTGTTCACGCGACTACTTTACAGTACTGCGCCGTTTACGTCTTCATTTTCATATACATTAATGATTTCAGTGTGGTTTTACGTAATTTTTAATTTTGGAAGATCTTTCTACACTTGTTTCCAGAGGTTTGATGTCAGTTGTAGGTTCATAGTGTAGCAAGATGTCCGAATTTCAACAGAAACAACGTGATTTAAGTCTTTTAAAAAACTTGACATTTTAGATCGATACGGTAAATTACAAAAACTAGTCAAATAAACGCTGCTTCTCAACTTGGCGTTTTGCAACCTCTCTTGTGTAAAATTTTGAAGAACAAAGATGCCACCTTGTCATTATCAGAGTAATGAAAATGTTGACAGCAAAATGAATCGTCCCGGGAAAGATCCCAAGTGGAATGAGATTTGAAATTATGGTTTAAAAATCAATATTTTATTGGAAGATTACAGACAATCTCATATTGAGGGATTCTTTGTGAAAAAGTAAATAAATTTGAAACTGTAAATAAGATCAAAGTGTTTTATGATGGAATTTTTGTGTTTAAATATTTTATGAAGATTATTAAGTAGTTCATTAATGTTTTTAAAACTAGGCTAGGTACAATTAATGTTTAAAAAAATCTACAATGGGCAAGGAGCAGAAGACAGAGAAATTAAAAGCGAGTATTCAATGTACCTAATTAACGAACAAAACACATTCGCTTCTGACGAAAATTCTGAATATTTCAAGACCTCTGGGAAGACTGTGAGGGAAATAACGAGAGCATTTAAACCGAACAATATAATTATCTAGGGAATACGAGCCTTGTGACCAATTTTCCATAATGAATTTGGGGGTGAAATTATTGAATTATTTTTCATATACGACTGAAACACTAAATTAAAAATATTAATTGGCACAGATGGCACTCGATCGTTTATAAGAAAATCAATAGGATAGAAATTTTTAAAGCATGTGTAAAAAAGAACCGTTTGAAGTAACCACTGCACACGGCACTTAAAAGGAAGATTATTGCTACAAAATACCTCTGTTATCTAAAATGACAATAAAATTTTACTTATTTGATTTTCATAAGAGTTTCGACCTATTATTGGGTCTGGATAATATAAAGGATTTAGGAATAACCTTCGATTTTATAACCAATTAACTACTACTTTATGGTAAGTAAATCCATATTCAGTATTTAAATACGGGAAAAAAGAAAGTGTGATAAAACAGAAAGCACGTCAGTAAAACAAGAACAGTGAGTTATCTTATACAAGCCTGCACCGGCCAGGTACTTTAGTAGTTAAGGTTAAGGTGGAGAAGGATTCCTATTATACAAACACTTAAATGGGTTAGAAATTCTACAATGCATAGTTTCAGTGCATAAGGGTGAAGCCTATTGCCCTATTGTAAACACTAAAAATAACAATAAAGGCACCATTAAAATTAAAATCTGTAAAAGATTACAATTTACTTGAACCAAATGTGTTTAAAATAAAAATTAATTTAATTATGCTAGGTTATGAAAAATCAAAAAAAAACTAGACTTGTCCAAAATCATGGTATTACATGAATTCAGAGGACAAAATAACAAATTTAATAGAAGAGTTTGCATATATATATTTCATATTGATGGAAATGGCTTGACTTTGATTAAGCAAATAACACATGTATTTAGAGCTACAGATGAAATTCCCATATTCTAGAAATTATAGATATCCAGAAATTTACAAACATGAAATTAATAAACAAAGAGAAGACATGCTAAAGCAGGGAATCGTTCAGCCTTCTCGTTCCCCAAGGAAATCTCTTGTTTCTTGTAAACGGAAATTTCGATAACCGATAGATTTCAGAGGCTTAAACTAAAAAAAAATTGGTGGTAAGTTCCCTTACCAAAAATAACTGACATTTAGACAAATTAGGACGATGTTAGTATTTCACAACTTTACACTTTGCTTCAGGATTTCATCAAGTAGAAATGGACTTAAAAATCAAAGAAAAAACAGCATTCTCAACTATAATGGCTATAATGAGTTTCTAAAAATAGTTTTGACCTAAAAAATAACCTCCCTTCGTTTCAAAAAATTATGAATATTATTCTGAGAGGAATTCAAACGAAACGTGCTAATTTTATTTGGACGACATTATAATTTATTCAACTAGTCTTCAAGAACATATAGTTATAGAGATTTAAGAAAGTGTTTGACAGACTACGCAAAGCCAATTTTAAAGTTCAACTTGACAAAACTGAATTTCTTAGAAAGAAAGTCACATACATTGATAACTTAGTAAAGGCAGTTGGAGTTAAACCAAATGCCATTAAAGTAGAAGCGATAAAAAACTATTCTATTCCAAAAAAATGGTGCCAAACTTAACCTTCACAAATTGCTTTGAAACTTGTAAACATACATTATCCTTTGCTGCAATACCCAGATTTTGAAAGGGAATTTAATTTAACTACTGTTGCTAGTAACTTTGCAATTGGAGCAGTACTTAGCAGTACACAAAAGGGTGCCGATTTACCTATAGCTTATGCCAGTCGAACGTTAAATGACAGTAAAACCAATTATTCAGTAAAGGGCTACAATAATTGAAAAGGGCTACAGTATTGAAAAGGGCAATTATTCGCTAAAATTTTAAACCTTTTTTGACCCCAAACCTTTACAATGGCTGTTTTCTATTAAGCAACTAAATTCAAAACTTCGTCAATTTAGCCTTAAGGTAAAAGAATTTGACTATGAAGTAGTGTAAAAAAAGGCAAATTAAGTCAGAATGCCGACGCACTTTCGAAAATACAAGTAAATGTTAATGAAAATGGCAACAGTCAAGAAAAATTAACATATACAGTTAATGAAGATATCTACGAAACTGGGAAGGAATCTGTAAACTTATACTTTCCTGAGCTAGACTCATAATCGATGATTGCCAATGTCGGTGGAAATGATATTTAATGAACTTTTAAATACCAGAAGACACAGATCAAACGGTGCATTCCAATTACGAAGGAAACACAGTAATTAGTAAACAAATTTTAGATGCCTGTAAATTTTGGAAAAAGATACAGGTCATATTGTCCCTTGTAAAATATGAACCTAAAAAGTTTAAAATAAAAAAAAAACACTTTTACCAAGAGAAAGACCAGATTTATAGTGGAAATATCTGAAAAAAATTTTAACAATAATATCATAAATTTTGTAATAGAATATTTAGTTCCATGTGGAAAATGGGTACCCTTTACTTTAAAACTGACTTCTACTAGAGATCCACAACTTCTTTATCCACATATTTCAAAAGTTCACAATTATGGCTAGTTAAATGTACCTGAGGAAAAGGAAATTTCAGAAATAATAGAATGTTATCTTGTGGGAAAAATTATCATGTAGAATAATTATCATCATGGGATTTAGGAAACATATAAACATACAAAAAGAAAGTATTATTGGGGAAATATAAGAAATTATATTCAACATTTTGTAAACCACTGTAATTATGTTTTAAAACTAATTCTGAAGTGACACCTCTACGGTTAAAAATGAAACTCATGTAGATTGTATTAGCCTTGAAAAGCGAAAATGTATGACTATAATAGTTAACTTCTCTAGATAAGCCACGTATATCGTATTGTCGGGGCCCAAGCAACCAAAACAGTTTAGAAACTTTTAACATTCTTTTCTCATCATGTTGTACACAAAATTATAATAGTGGACAACGGCGTTAAATTTAACAATAAATTAGTAAAATAAATGAGGGACCTGCGTAAATTAAAGCTTCACAATATTAGTACACAAAACCTAGAATCTAACGGAATGGGAGAAACATTAATATAGCACAAAAGGGTGTTAAACAACCAACGAGAATTCAAAAAAGACAGTACTGGACAAAATGCATTCAAAATGTCTATGCTCGTTAGAAAACATTTCTCATCAAGATTCCTGGATGCTTCTGGACTACATCTTTAAGCGAGCCAACTACCAGACCAGACGTTTTAATCAAATTGAAGATATTGGGCTTAGACAAAATAATTTTTAAACACAATTTTGACCATTCCATAACAAGATGACATCACAGCTAGGATCAGCTTCTGAACTATGATACTATATGGAACCCTAATAATAAGCGTTTTCTAACTAGCGTATAGAAGATTCCAGAAGAATGACCAAGACAACACAACATCCCCCAGAAGTTTTGTTTAGGGATGGAGGAGTTACGAACCTAATTCAGCCTCAAGCTAAATAGACAATGTTAGTGTAAGGCACATGTATTGAAGAGCCTAGAACCATTGCGATAAAAGGATGGGCATAATTCCTAGATTAAGTCAAGCCAGCATCTCTGTACACAAAGATTTAGAAACGTGGACAGTCAGTCTATGTAGGCCTATAACGCTCGTAAGGACTGGTCACCTCTGTGAATAAGAGTTGTGCCAAATCTTTTATAGTAATTAGTTTAATTCTAATTATGTTACTAAAGTTGTTTCTTTTTTACTACAGAATTAAACTGATTTTTTGTAAAGATCAATCTGCCGTAGAAACCAACGTAACTTATACGTGTATATATATATATATATATATATATATATATATATATATATATATATATATATATATTGACGAATTAATCACACAAACCATAAAAATACACGACCCCAACGGACATTGGATACGATATGTTGATGATGGATTATACATCTCACAAAATAAAGCAATAAATAATAACATCATCCTAAATGAAATCAATAACTTACACCCTAACATACAATTCACCATGGAGGAAGAAATAAACAATAGAATAAACTATCTAGACCTAACATTGACCAGAAATACAAATAACATTGAATATTCTATTTATAGGAAACCCACACAAACTATTAATACAATACCAAACCACTCCAACCATCCCCCACAACATAAAATGGCCGCTTACAACTCACTTTTATACAGGATGCTAAAATTGCCTCTAAATAATGAAGAAAAAACCAAAGAAAAACAAATAATATATCAAATAGCCCAAAAAATGGATACAATAAAAAACTATAGATAAATTAGAATTTAAAATATTAAATAAATTAAAACAACCTAAAATCGAACCACAAACAACAAAATGGGCTACATTCACATACACAGGATAAAACATAAAAGGAATAACTAAAACACTAAAAAATAATAATATTAACATAGCCTACAAAAACACAGGAAAATAATCAAAAAAATTAACCAAACAGAAAAAATATGTCCCACACTTAATAACGGAATATACAAAATCGAATGCCCAGACTGTAATAAAATATACATAGGCCAAACAAAAAAGAAATTAAAAGACAGATATCAAGAACACCTCAATGCATACATCAAACCTGAAATTTATAACTCAAACTTAGCCACACACGCCATCAAAAACAAACACACATTCCCCACATTAAAAAACGTACACCTAGTGAAAAAAGGTTCAAAAAGGCCTCAAAATGACAATCTGGGAACAACTAGAAATTTATAAAAATAAAAATAATATCATTAACGAACAAATACAAATAAAATCAAAAAACGATAAATTATTCAATCTAGTAGACAATATTAAGCCCAAAACAAACTTTAAAAACTCACACAGTGCAGTGAATCTAAAAATAGAACATAACGGTACACCAAGGTCAACGGGAAATCCACTCAGATCTCAGTCTACAACAACCCTGTTCAGTATGCCCGAGGATGACGGCACAGCCAGCCATTGAAAGTTAGCTCGCATAAATACCAAGTAAGATTTTTGTTTAAGTACATAAGTGAAGTGATATATATATATATATATATATATATATATATATATATATATATATATATATATATATATATATATGTATGTATGTAAGTACGTATGTATGTATCTATGTATGAATGTATGAGCACGTAAAATAAACTCCATTTTCTGATCCCGGACCAGAGCTGCATCCTAGTGGCAAAAATGTGAAGCGCAACTCACCAACAGACCATCACGATCATGTGGACACAGCTTTTATTCAGTACATTGTGGTTAGAAAATAAAACAAACACATATGTTCAACCATCATGATCGTGATAGTGAGGTCGTAAAGGGGTCTCTGATAGCGTGTAGTAAAAATACAATAAAGGAATGAAAAACATAAAATATACTAAATTAGAAACACAGAAAGAAATCGGCTAGTTTCAATGTCTGCATATTGAAGGTTGTCTTTAATTTTCTCGGTATTAGCATTTATCTCTGTAGTCTTCTGGTCATTAACATCCTATATATTTCTTTGCATCTTGAAGGATTCTTTATTTTTATACCTATATTTAAAGGGTTTAATAATTTCCGTATCCAAGCTAATTCCTTTCTTTCTTACCTTTATATATGCCCTCCATAACATGTCATACATTTTCAACAGCACCACTCAAGTTCTACCACAGCCTTTCCACAGTCCTACCATAGTCCTTCCATAGCCTTACCACAACCCTAATATAGTCCTTTCACAGCCGTATCATAGTCCTTCCACAGCCTTACCACAACCCTACCATGGCCCTTTCACAACCTTCCACAAATAACATTACCATAATCCCTCCACAGCCTTACCACATCCCTACCAGAGTCCTTCCATAGTATTAACACAATCATACCATAGTCCTTTCACAGCCCTAATACAACCCTACCACAGGCCTTCCACAGCCTCACCACAACCCTACCATAGTCCTTCCACAGCCTTAACACAACTCTACCATAGCCTTTCCGCAGCCTTACCGTAGTCCTTCCACAGCCTTACCACATCCCTACCATAGTCCTTTCACAGTATTAACACAATCATACCATAATCCTTCCACAGCCTTAATACAACCTACCATAGTCCTTCCACAGCCTTACCACAACCTTACCATATTCCTTCCACAGCCTTAACACAACCGTACCATAGCCCTTCCGCAGCTTCCCCTCAACTCTACCACAGTCCTTCTACAGCCTTACCACAACCGCACCATAGCCCTTCCGCAGCTTCCCCTCAACTCTACCACAGTCCTTCTACAGCCTTAACACAACCTTACCATAGTCCTTCCACAGCCTTACCACAACCTTACCATAATCCTTCCACAGTCTTATCACAACCGTACCATAGCCCTTCCACAGTTTCACCTCAACCCTACCATAGTCCCTCCACAGCCTTACCACAACCCTACCATAGTACTTCCACAGCCTTACCACAACCTTACCACAACCTTACCATAATCCTTCCACAGCCTTAACACAACCGTGCCATAGCCCTTCCACAGCTTCACCTCAACCCTACCATAGTCCTTCCACAGCCTTACCACATCCCTACCATAGTCCTTTCACAGTATTAACACAATCATACCATAATCCTTCCACAGCCTTAATACAACCTACCATAGTCCTTCCACAGCCTTACCACAACCTTACCATATTCCTTCCACAGCCTTAACACAACCGTACCATAGCCCTTCCGCAGCTTCCCCTCAACTCTACCACAGTCCTTCTACAGCCTTACCACAACCGTACCATAGCCCTTCCGCAGCTTCCCCTCAACTCTACCACAGTCCTTCTACAGCCTTAACACAACCTTACCATAGTCCTTCCACAGCCTTACCACAACCTTACCATAATCCTTCCACAGTCTTATCACAACCGTACCATAGCCCTTCCACAGTTTCACCTCAACCCTACCATAGTCCCTCCACAGCCTTACCACAACCCTACCATAGTACTTCCACAGCCTTACCACAACCTTACCACAACCTTACCATAATCCTTCCACAGCCTTAACACAACCGTGCCATAGCCCTTCCACAGCTTCACCTCAACCCTACCATAGCCCTCCCACAGCCTCACCACAACCCTACCATAGTCCTTCCACAGCCTCACCACAACCCTACCATAGTCCTTCCACAGCCTTAACACAACCAAACCATAGTCCTTCCAGAGGTATACCACAACCTTACCATAATCTTTCCACAGCCTAAATCACAGAATTAGAAGAGGATTGCTTTTTTTTAATGATAAATCATATTGAGATTTCAATTGCCAAAACCACGCTTTAATGGGATACAGATGGTCAAGGCAAGAATTCAGCTTAACGTATAAAGAAATAATTACACTAGAATGTTAATAAGCTTGAGTTAATTACTGTAATAACAGTACCTTTGACTATGTAATTGCTCTAATAATGGCGTTTTATGCTTATCTTGGTTTAATTTAGGATACCCGTTGGATAAAATTCCAAGTTCAAAATTCAATTATATTTTCAAACGTATTTACTTTATTGGCTATATAATTAGTTTTAATTATCAAAGTATTTACTTCCTAATTACTGCACTACCTTTGTTTAATTTGATTAAACCAACTATTATTACAAACTGATTATGCCCTAATTATTACAAATTGATTATGTCCACAACTAAACCACAACAATTATAACCTTATCACTTTAACCTAGAGAAAAACTGCGATTGATACAAGGTCTAAAGAATAAGTTATTAACGGTGCGCGCAAAGAAAAAGTAGTAGCTTGTTGATTTATACTTATTTTCTTCCAAACGTCTGCCTCATTTAGGCATTGATAAAATCTCCCCGAACTACATTTGGAGGAAAGACGCAGTGCAATCCTCTTATTGTAGGGACGAATAAGACCTGGCTGGCTGGAAGGGTCTGAAAGTCCATGTCGGCACCTGGAGGCCAGCTAAAGCAGTACAAATTATACACATTCCGCTATATTAATACATAAATGATCGCAATTTGGAAGAATACATTCTGCTATACTAATGCATACATGATCGCAATTTGGAAGAATACATTCTGCTATACTAATGCATAAATGATCACAATTTGGAAGAACACATTCCGCTAAACTAATGCATACATGATCGCAATTTGGAAGAATACATTCTGCTATGCTAATGCATATATGATCGAAATTTGGAAGAATACATTCTGCTATACTAATGCATAAATGATCACAATTTGGAAGAACACATTCCGCTAAACTAATGCATAAATGATCACAATTTGGAAGAACACATTCCGCTAAACTAATGCATACATAATCGCAATTTGGAAGAATAAATTCCGATATACTCCTGCATATATGATCGCAATTTGGAAGAATACATTCCTCTATACTCCTCTATAAATGATCGCTATTCAGAAGAATACGTTCCGCTATACTCCTGCATAAATGATTGCAATTTGGAAGAATGCATTCCTCTGTACTCCTCCATAAATGATCGCAATTCGGAAGAATACGTTCCGCTATACTCCTCCATAAATGATCGCAATTTGGAAGAATACATTCCTCTATACTCCTCTATAAATGATCGCTATTCAGAAGAATACGTTCCGCTATACTCCTGCATAAATGATTGCAATTTGGAAGAATGCATTCCTCTGTACTCCTCCATAAATGATCGCAATTCGGAAGAATACGTTCCGCTATACTCCTCCATAAATGATCGCAATTTGGAAGAATGCATTCATCTATACTCCTCTATAAATGATCGCAATTCGGAAGAATACGTTCCGCTATACTCCTCCATAAATGATCGAAATTTGGAAGAATGCATTCCTCTGTACTCCTCCATAAATGATCGCAATTTGGAAGAATACGTTCCGCTATACTCCTGCATAAATGATTGCAATTTGAAAGAATACATTCCGCTATACTAATGCATAAATGTTCTCAGTTTGGGTGAATACATTAGGCAAATGTAGGGTTGAAAGTATGTATAGAACGGCTTTGCTATGAGAGATTAGGAAACTCTTGATCTTCGTGAAGAGTTTTGTTCTCTAACCATGTTTGTTTTTAGAATCCACTTTTCAATCTCACATTGGAAAAGGCCATTGGAGAGGAAAACGTCTGTGAGGGACAAGTAATATTCTTAGTATTGAAAAGTAGGGACACGGTAAAAACAGTTTACCCCGAAGAATTTACCAGTTCCTATCTCAAGAATGATGACACTAGCTTAGCGTGCAACGTTGCCGCAAGTTTGGTGTATTTTGTACAAAGATTGTGTTTATTGATTTACCGCACTCAGATTAGGCCTACTAGCCTTGCATAGCTGAAACCGTGATTTACTTTCTGTTAAATGAAAGACAACTAAAAACGAAATACCCCCATTACTATCATTAAAAATAATATTATTCAACAATGCTTTTGGAATATTGTCCTTCATAAATTTATATTTACAAAGAATATGCCTTTTGCATATTACAATATGCATTTTGCATATCTTCATCCTCTTCATCATCCTCTATATGTGTGTATGTATGTATCTATCTATCTATCTATCTATCTATCTATCTATATATATATATATATATATATATATATATATATATATATATATATATATATATATATACCTGTATAAAAACCTAGTTTAGTTCATTTTCATTGTGAAACCGTTCATCAATTTGAAAAAAGTATAGAATTTGTTTTGTAAAAACAAAATGTATATTATAAGCTCTTTAGTATGTTATGAAGTAAAACAATGTCCCCCACGTAGAGAATCATATGATCATCTACTTGCAATGTCACCTCTTTGAGCAACCATGTAAGACTGAACTGCCGTATCAAAACGTCAAATATTACTTTAGTATATACAGTTACGTCAAACATTACTGTTTCAAAAAATAAATTTAGTACTACTTGAAAAGTTATATTTAATAAAAATTAAATTTAAAGCAAGAATCATGCAGCTACCAACAAAGTGAATATTTACTAATTTTACATGGACACACAAAAATATTTTATATATACTGTATATATATATATATATATATATATATATATATATATATATATATATATATATATACATATAATATCGAGTTTTTATATCGAGGATATCGAAATTATATATATAACACTGGAATTAATTACAGTTAAATATTCACAATTATTTAAGTGAATGACATTATTGTTCTTTCTCACGAATCCTCAAGAAAATATTTTTCATGACAGTTTACATCTGCTGAATATGCGAACATTATTCTAAAAATGTTTGAATGAACGAAAAAAAACGCTCTTGCACAGAGAAAAAGAGAGAGATTATTCTCAGTAAAATACTATCCTTAAGAATATCTAATTTCATGTTAACAACACTAAACTCTACAACCAAAGTATTTATACTGATATCCTCCCTTTAGGTAAGGCCAATCAAGAGTGGATGGAGGTCCGATTGCACTACCTGGACCGAACTAATTAGACGAGGTATTGAGATACGGAAGACTCTACCGGTTCTGAGTCGTTCTGGAAAGAGGCTATGCCGGTGTGCTTGGTTGTGGTTCGTCTCCCAGTCTAGGATTTGCAGGTCGTAAGACACTGATCGTGGCACCAAACCCTTGGTCTCGTGCCTGTCACTCAGGCGTTAGTCACAGGTTTTGAGGTTGAATTCAGGGGGTAGTGGTTTCACCTCTGCCTCTAAAAAGAAACCTTCAAGTCGTTCCTAAATAAATTTCATATATCTTTCAAATCCTTATGTAAAATGAGTGTAAAATAATGAATTATGAAACTAGCACCAACTTTTCCAGGGCTTAACAAACAAAGGAGAACACACTCATGTGATGTATTTCAATAACTTGTACAATTACTATTTACTTTTACAAGTCGACTGTCCCTAATTTTCTATTTACAATCTGTTTTTTTTCTTGAGCTTTTAAATTTATAAAAGTAATTTATGTGAGTTTTCTGTAGTATACGAACTAAATTAGTCCTATCTAATTATATTGACAGCGTAATTGACCATCGCGTTACCATCTACGAAAAAACAACACTTGCAATTAGAAATTAGTTTAAAAGACGCATTACCACATTTATCAAACTATCTCAACATCAAGATTAGTACAGAGTAGATACCGCTACGTAACTGGTCTTCTAATTGACGTTTTTGCCGTTCTAATTATTTCTCGTTATTCCCTGTGTGGGGGAGTACGATCTTATAAAATCTCAATGCTGTAGCTTTCGTGATTATTATTATTTTTTATATTTTAACCAAAAACTACCCGTTAAATGGACATCCATGATGTGGCAAACATAAGGCATAATGTGCAGGACGCATTATCTAAACACGCAGACCGATAGTGATCTTAATGCAGTCCGTAATTATAAATTTGATCGCTGAAAGGGTTGAGAAAAATTCCTAAAGAACTAATCTTCAACCCTCGACCTCCATTGCCGACTTTAGCTTAACTCCTGGCCATAAAATTATTTTGTCAGGAATAATTATGACGTTTTCAGGAAGTGACTGCTATAACTTACTTCAGCCATTAGTCCCTTTTTCTAGGTTAAGGCGAAATAATGCATGCATTTTGTCACGAACGTATTTTTTTCTACATAATAATGAAACTTAATAGAAATACAGTTCGCGTGTCTACACACTTTCTATGAAAGAAACCTTTGCTAATAAGCCACGAAATCTTAATGAATTCATTTCTTTAATGTTTAACACATCTGTTCTTTGAATGTTGCAATTAAAACACGGGCCTTGTTATTTTCTCCGTGTTTTAACAGCCTTGGATTATTTGCCTTCATTTATACCTGAAATGTAAATAATTTTTATGGTCTGTGTTAAGTTAAAAAAAATTAATATATATGACGAGTTTTAAAAACACTCGCTTCTAAATTTTACCTTTTAACTGTTTTAACGTTATTAGGAATTCAACAGTAATCATGCAACACTGTTTAATTCTCAAAAGTTTGGATATATTGCTAATGTCCTCTACGTCTAACATAGATTAATGTCTAAAATATATTATTATGTCACACTTGCCTAAAGGAGGAATTTTCTGTTTAATGAGGACGGCTGTTTCGGGGGATGTGTCAATTCCAAAACTGCCTTCTTTATCATACAAAAACTAAACGTTCAAGTGCCTTTTTGTATGTCTATGTGTTTTAGTGTAAACTAACTGCAGATTTGAAGATGGAATCAAACAATATTTTTCCATAGAATCGTTTACAATGAATGGATCTACCTACTCTGCCTAATATTTCTATTTGAAATAAATAAGAAGTTATTTATCCTGCTTAAATTTTTATCAAGAGAAAAAAGGCTTCAACATACAATAATATTTTTTAAAACTATCAGGAAATACAAAATCAGTATTATAGATTTATAAAGGCTTTTCAATAGAGAAGACTTGTATATTGCTTGGAAAGAATAGAGGAAAGAACGGTTACGAAATGAATTGATAATGCTGGCTGTTCAGAGAAAAGGCGAAAAATAAAACGAACTCAAGATAGGTGAAAAGTTAACAAAGACCTGATAATTACCATTTCGGAACGAAGTAAAAACTTGAAAAACTACGGTCTTTATTTGGTCTGATGTGGATTGAAAGGAAAATACCTGGATTTGTTTAGTATTACAAAAAAAAATGCTTAAAAAACAATTCTAAATTTACGTTATATATTCCAAAAATTGCCGTAACAATGCTATTACTCTGATTATAAAAGGGCGAGAAAGCTTTAGATGTTAAAAAATTTAACCTATTATAACTTTGATGGTTTCAACTGTGTTTTACAACAAAAATTACCTAAACACTAAAATAAAAGCTAAGCGGCAGTTGAATGAAACCAAATAATTAAACAGTTTTTGAAGGGATTGCTAAAGTTAATATTTGAAACATTTCAAAATGGACTAACCAAATAATCAATTCAACTCAGGGAAATATACCTCCTGTCTTAGGACAAACATGGGTAGATTCTGTTCGATGCCTATAAAAATTAAGTAATAAGATTGAGACTAAATTTTAAAATTTATTTTAATCATTACTACAACTTTAATATTTAAATTAAACATTTAAGTTTTGAAGGTTCAGCTGTTGAAAAAACTATTTAATTATACCGTGCATTGTTGTATAATTACACATATATAAATTTATAATTATTTAGTTATAAAATCATTTTTATAGTTATACAATAATAATTATTGGTTTTCTATATTTATATCAATTATTGTTATAAATAAATCATATAAAACTGAAAACTCATTACGTATATATATATATATATATATATATATATATATATATATATATATATATATCACTTTCCCTATATGTACTTGAACAAGAATCTTACTTGGTATTTTTGCTAGTTAACTTTCAAAAATTGATAGACGGGTCTACTACAGCCCCCGGTCAGTGATGCTCGATAATGGAGGTACTATCAATCTTTGAAAGTTAACTCGCATAAATACCAAATAAGATTCTTGTTTAAATACATATATTGAAAGTGATAAGTGAATACAAGAAAACAATGTTGCAAAGTTAATATATATATATATATATATATAATAAAATAAAATATTTCAAAAACAAGAATACTTTTAATGAATATAATTATTCAAAGCTTTTCGCCGATAAAATAGTACCATCATCTTCAGGAAAGTAATTATCTAATAAAATATTTTTACAAAATTAAATCATATGTGTAAAATATACACATATGTGTATATGTATATATAAAATATACATATCATATGTGTAAAATCATACATATTAGACATATGATTTAATTTTGTAAAAATATTTTGAAAATGCTGGTACTATTTTATCGGCGAAAAGCTTTGAATAAATATATTCATTAAAAGTATTCTTGTTTCTGAAATATTTTATTTTATTAACTATATTACAAGAAAATATATCACCATATTAAATATATATATATATATATATATATATTTTTTAAGATCAAATAATACACACAAATACAGGAGTATTTAATTTATTGAACAATAAACTCAAAGCTTTTCGTTGGTTTACATTACCAACATCTTCAGGAGTTACAATAGTAAGAATGATAAAACTGTCTAACAAACATGAATCTACTAGATAAAGCAATACACAGTTGCCAAATCTATTACAATATTGCCAAACCTATTCCACTGCTGCCACAACATTATATACATTGAACAAAGTATGGTATTTAGAACGTATTTGAATTTGTTCATCTATTAATTTGTTATTAATATTATGTTTGTAAATTTCAAATGCTTCACATACGTTCATTTTTAACCCTTTATTTACTTCTTTTATAATTTTCATATTATTTATATTAGGAAACATATGATTATTATTAATACAATGGGTTGCGAAATTAGACTTATATATATTTGGTTTTAAAAAAGCATTAAAATGTTCTTTATACCTTTCTTTTAATTTTTTCTTTGTTTGTCCTATATAAACTTTATTACAAAATTCACATTCTAATTTATATACTCCATTTTTGTCATGTATAGGCCTACTATTTATATTATTATTATGGTTAATTAACCATAATAATAATATAAATAGTAGGCCTATACATGACAAAAATGGAGTATATAAATTAGAATGTGAATTTTGTAATAAAGTTTATATAGGACAAACAAAGAAAAAATTAAAAGAAAGGTATAAAGAACATTTTAATGCTTTTTTAAAACCAAATATATATAAGTCTAATTTCGCAACCCATTGTATTAATAATAATCATATGTTTCCTAATATAAATAATATGAAAATTATAAAAGAAGTAAATAAAGGGTTAAAAATGAACGTATGTGAAGCATTTGAAATTTACAAACATAATATTAATAACAAATTAATAGATGAACAAATTCAAATACGTTCTAAATACCATACTTTGTTCAATGTATATAATGTTGTGGCAGTAGTGGAATAGGTTTGGCAATATTGTAATGAATTTGGCAACTGTGTATTGCTTTATCTAGTAGATTCATGTTTGTTAGACAGTTTTATCATTCTTACTATTGTAACTCCTGAAGATGTTGGTAATGTAAACCAACGAAAAGCTTTGAGTTTATTGTTCAATAAATTAAATATTCCTGTATTTGTGTGTATTATTTGATCTTAAAAATATTCTAACAGGAAAACACATTTGATATTCTATATATATATATATATATATATATATATATATATATATATATATATATATAGATAGATAGATACATATTACTATGTATATACATAGTAAGTAAAGTGATTATTTTGAAGATGTCATGAAAGAAAACGTCATTTTCCTTTAGTAGTGCGATGCGGAGTATTGTCTACTACTGCATTTTCACATTACAGATCTTAATATGCTGCCATTACGTCCTATAAATCTTTTATGTATAAATTTAATACCTACAGACCTTTAATCTTTCACGTATTTCCCCTGAGCAACGGCAACGAAATACAATAAACGTGGTGTTGCTGTATTCATGCACATTTTAAATAAATGTGTTTAAAACGTTTTATGATGTAAAGCAATACGAGTTTAGGTAAATTTTCCAAAATAGATACAATTCTCAAACGTACAAACCCTAGATTCTTTTCTCAATTACCACACGGAAAGCACCGTGATAATTGAGTGCAGTGTTTACATAATGCAATGTATAGGTCAGAGCAGGGGCAAATATAATATGGATAGGCTACGATAGTTTACCAGCATGTTGCAAACTGAAGGCAAACGTTTGTGTTTATGGCGATGTATTATCAGCGGAATATACTACATTTAGTTCTACATTATATCTCCATAATATTAAGTTGTACAACTTCATAGGTTGAGCCCTAAAATATTTCAAACATTAAGTATTTGGGTCGTTAAGTATGGAACTAACTTTAACTCTTTAGTTTTCATATCTCATAAACATTTTACAACATCAGCCAAAACTTCGAATCAAACAAATTTACCCATTGTAAGAGAGGGATAATTTCTCCACTTTCGCTATTTCTCTTTAATTTTACAACCTATTTCGAAAAAATTAGGTATAGTTCTACTCATTATGAAATAATTTACTATGTTTTCAAAATATAAATTCAATAACATCCACAGTTTTATAGATATTATAGATTTAAAATTTATTGTGGCAACAATTGTGTGTGTGTTTTTTAAAGTTTATATACAACAAATTACATTAAAATCATGTGATCCATTTTCAAAAATAATTTCTTGAAAAGAAAAAAAATGGCGGTCAAACAGAAAATGTAGGGTTTATAGGCTACATTAATAAATTCTTTAAAGTTTTACCTACATTTTTCATAGAATTAAATGTTATCTCTTTAATGTTAGTTAATGTTTGCAGCATATCCTTCACTCAGTGTATATAGTAGAAAGAAATTAAGTTTTATATAACAGAACACAAATATATTATATTATATATATAGACATACACACACACACACACACACACACACACACACACACACACACACACACACACACACACACACACACACACACACACACACACACACACATACACACACACACACACACACACACACATACATATTATATGAATTTAATTTACTGACATTATCATAAAACCTTTTATTATGTTTGCTGTTTTAAACTCTAAATGAGGCTTTCAATAATGTCAATACTTATGAAAATGTTAAAAAGCCTTGTGATATTACTTTTATATATATTCTTGTTTTTGATATGTATATTCATATATATATGTGTGTGTATGTGTGTGTGTGTGTGTGTGTGTGTGCGTATGTGTGTATACACATACAGGGGAACTGTACGCTGAAACGTCAATGGAAATATCAACTGAGCTAGTTATGGTTTTGTGCTATTCCACAGTGACCTGATTATTTATTGCTACATACATGACGTAACATTTATTATATTATTATTAGTTACGTTATATCTCTAAGAAATATTTTTCATTTTTATTAATCTATTTTACTTGTATTAGTTTTTTCATATTTTTATCACTTTCATAATCTTATTACGTTTTTCAAATTTTATGGAATTTATGTTTTATAGTGCACAGGATTAGTATTTTATGTACTTACCATCTGGAGTATATACATTCAGATATAAACAATCTTCACTAAATCTGATGCCTTCATCCGGGAAAAGTTTGGACTCTAACTTCAAACGGTCATGATCCACAAACTTGTCGCGGACCTGCATGCACGCTGGCTGGAAGTAAGTTGCATTCCTATCGTCGCTCCAGGACGGCAACGGTTTGTACTTGGGAGGAGCAAATCTCAAATCGTTTAATGGAGGTTCTGCGAATGGTATCCCAAGATATAGCTTCACTCTTTCCGTACGGGAAACCTTGACTTCCCGTCCAATCAGTAGCCCTTGGCCGGGAACTATCACTTTAGGCGGCTCTCTGGAAACTACTCTCGCTGCTAAACACATGAGAGGAGAAACGCCGAGATAAATCAGCATGTACCAGAACATCCTTGATGTTGGACGCTCGATGGTTGCTGGCACACTGGCAGGGGATGTGACTGCGCATCGTGTTCAGCGTCGAAAACCACCCCAACTCCTCCACCGACGTCCCACTTCGTTCATTTTCTCGGACCTTGAAAATAAACCGATATTTAATCAACATATTTTAAGTAACTTTCTCACTTTTAAGGTGTTATGCATTTGTTGATTTCGTTGTTAGTCATGTTAATTTTAATTTAAAATTAGCAAAAAAAAACAATTACAAACTAAGATCAGATTGAAGTAAATATTCTGGGCTAGACATTATATTTACATTCAAAATTATTATTCATGACCTTTATAATAATAAAGAGATGTAATTTAAATATGTCGACTATTTCATAAAGGACGTAATGAAAAATGTATTCCATAAAGATATACACCATTTCTTCTTTCAAATAGGAATAACTACTAGAAATAGGAAAGCAAAACAGCAGGAACAATATAAAGTAATTAGTTAACAAGTTATCTAAGGTACATTCCACTTCTTACATCCTGTATAGGTAAATCATATATCAAAACAAGTATTAAACAGATCAGCTGTTATATAACCTGGAAAGACATAAACCATTAAATCAAGTAATATAATGATCGCTGTTATGAACGTGTCGTCTGGAAATAGATACACCGTTACATTATGTATAGAAAATATCAGCTGTTATATCATGTGAAATAATAATCGACGGTACACTATGTTACAAAGATCGGCAAACAAATTATGTGGAAATAGTTAAACAGTTACAACATGTATTAATAGATAAGATATTACATCATGTATTATTAGATCAGTTGTTTCTATCATGTATTAAAAATGTCAGCTGTTATATCATATGATATAATATAGGCCGTTACATCAAGTATTAAAAATATCAGCTGTTATTACATATGATATAATTTAGGCCGTTACATTATGTATTGAAAGGTTCGGCAGAAAAACCATATGGAAATAGATAGGCTATTACATCATGTATTGAAAATATCAGCTGTTATTACATATGATATAATTTAGTCCGTTACATTATGTATTGAAAGGTTCGGCAGAAAAACCATACGGAAATAGATAAGCAGTTACATCATGTAATAATTGACAAGCCGTATCATGTATAGAAAATATCAGCTGTTATATCATATAAAATAATATAGGCGTTACAATTTATTAAAAAAAGACAGAAATATCATCTGGAAATAGATATGCCGTTACTATATGTCTAAATAGATGAGCCGTTACATGATATATTAAAAGTATTAGCTGTTATATCATATGAAATAATGTAGGCCGTTACACTATGTATCGAAAAGTTTGGCAGAAAAATGATCTGGAAATGGATAAGCGGTTACATGTATTATTCGATAAGGCGTTACATCATGTATTGAAAATATCAGATGTTATATCATATGAAATATTACAGGCCATTGCACTATGTATTAAAGACATCGGCAGAAAAAACATCTGAAGATAAATAAGCAGTTAGAACATGTAATAAATGATAGGCCATTACATCATATAATAATAGATGAGCCGTTACATGATATATTGAATATATCAGCTGTTATATCATATGAAATAATATAGGCCATTACACATTTGATTATAAAAAAGGCAGAAATACCATCTGAAAATAGATAGGTCGATACTATATGTCTAAATAGATAAGCCGTACTTTATGTATAGAAAATATCAGCTGTTATATCATATAAAATAATATAGGCCGTTACAATTTATTAAAAAAAGACACATATATGATCTGGAAATAGATAGGCCGTTACTATATGTCTAAATAGATAAGCCGTACATTATGTGTTGAAAATATCAGCTGTTATATCATATGAAATAATGTAGGCCGTTACACTATGTATTGAAAAGTTCGGCAGAAAAATCATATGGAAATAGATAAGCAGTTAAATTATATATTAAAAATATCAGATGTTATATCATATGAAATAATATAGGTCGTTACAAGTTATTAAAAAAAGCAGAAATATCATCTGGAAATAGATAGGCAGTTACTATATGTCTAATAGATTTGCAGTTGAATTATATATTAAAAATATCATATGTTATATCATAGGAAATAATATAGGCGTTACAATTTATTAAAAAAAGGCAGAAATATCATCTGGAAATAGATAGGCAGTTACTATATGTCTAAATAGATATGCAGTTACATTATATATTAAAAATATCATATGTTATATCATAGGAACTAATATAGGCGTTACAATTTATTAAAAAATGGCAGAAATATCATCTGGAAATAGATAGGCCGTTACTATATGTCTAAATAGATAAGCCGTACATTATGTATAGAAAATATCAGATGTTATATCATATGAAATAATGTAGGCCGTTACACTATGCATTAAAAAGGTTGGCAGAAATATTATCTGGAAATAGATAGGCCGTTACTATATGTCTAAATAGATAAGCCGTACATTATGTATAGAAAATATCAGCTGTTATATCATATGAAATAATGTAGGCCGTTACACTATGTATTGAAATGTTCAACAGAAAAATCATATGGAAATAGATATGCAGTTAAATTATATATTGAAGATATCAGATGTTATATCATATGAAATAATATAGGTCGTTACAATTTATTAAAAAAAGGCAGAAATATCATCTGGAAATAGATAGGCCGTTACTATATGTCTAAATAGATATGCAGTTACATTATATATTGAAAATATCAGATGTTATATAATATGAAATAATATAGGCGTTACAATTTATTAAAAAAAGGCAGAAATATCATCTGGAAATAGATAGGCCGTTACTATATGTCTAAATAGATATGCAGTTACATTATATATTGAAAATATCAGATGTTATATAATATGAAATAATATAGGCGTTACAATTTATTAAAAAAAGGCAGAAATATCATCTGGCAATAGATGGGCCGTTACTATATGTCTAAATAGATATGCAGTTACATTATATATTGAAAATATCAGATGTTATATCATATCAAATAATATAGGTCGTTACAATTTATTTAAAAAAGGCAGAAATATCATCTGGAAATAGATAGGCAGTTACTATATGTCTAAATAGATATGCAGTTACATTATATATTGAAAATATCAGATGTTATATCATATCAAATAATATAGGTCGTTACAATTTATTAAAAAAAGGCAGAAATATCATCTGGAAATAGATAGGCAGTTACTATATGTCTAAATAGATATGCAGTTACATTATATAATAAAAATATCATATGTTATATCATATGAAATAATATAGGCGTTACAATTTATTAAAAAAAGGCAGAAATATCATCTGGAAATAAATAGGCCGTTTCTATATGTCTAAATAGATAAGCCGTACATTATGTATAGAAAATATCAGATGTTATATCATATGAAATATTATAGGCCATTACACTATGTATTAAAAAGGTCGGCAGGAATATTATCTCAAAATAAATAGGCAGTTACAACATGTAATAATAGATGAGCCACAATATCATGTATTATTAGATAAGCAGTTACATCATGTATTGGTAATATCAGCTGGTATATCATATGAAATAATATAGGCCATTACACTATGAATTGTAAAGTTCGGCAGAAATATCATCTGGAAATGGATAAGCAGTTACAACATGTATTATTAGATAAGGCTTTACATCATGTATTGAAAATATCAGGGTGTTATATCATATGAAATAATATAGGCCATTACACTATGTATTAAAAAGGTCGGCAGAAATATTATCTGAAAATGGATTAGCACTTACAACATGTATTATTCGATAAGGCGTTACATCATGTATTGAAAATATCAGCTGTTATATCATATGAAATAATATAGGCCATTACACTATGTATTAAAAAGATCGGCAGAAAAATCATCTGGAATTAGACATTCCGTTACGTTATGTATTATTTGATGAGCCGTTACAATATGTATAGAAAATATCAGCTGTTATATCGTATGAAATAATATAGGCTGCTACACTATGTACTGAAAATGTCAGCTGTTATATCATATTATATAATATAGTCCTTTACACTATGTATTAAATAAATCGGCAGAAAAATAATCTGGAGTAGATAGCCAAATACAACATGTAATAATAGATAATCTATTATATCATGTAATATTAGATGAGCAGTTACATCATGTATTGAAAATATCAGCTGTTATATCGTATGAAATAATATAGGCCTTTACACTAAGTATTAAAAAGATCGGCTGAAAAATCATCTAGAAATATATGTATATTAAATAGATCGGGTATTGTACCCTAATGGATTGGATCAGCAGGTGCATTATGTATAAATACATGAACATTTACATCATGTAATAAACAGATTAGATGTTATACAATGTAAAACTAGATAAGCAGTTCATTCATTTCAGGAATAAGGAAATTTATGAAACGGCAAATCAAATAAAAAAATGGCTCTACTTATAGAGCGATATTAACGTTTGTGATTTAGCATGTACGTGAATATAAATATCCCCCTCTTCAATTAAATTTACGTAAGGTAAGCCACGTTGACCACTCAGTGTCATAATTGTTTGATACGCCTCTACCAAGGGAACTATTTTGTTTTTCCCTTCTACTTAATACCTTCTACCATTCCTTATTCTTTTAATTAAAGTACTCTTCTATTTGTGATCCCGATAGATCCCTGATACCTTCCATTTGATACAAATAAATAACCCTCTATTCCTTATCAGGGGGTTTTGTGTCCTTACCTTAGTCCAAACTATATTCACAATTCATGTTTATTTCAGCTCTGAAGCTAATTATTGAATAAATAATTCGTTTAAATGTCGAGTCAAAAGTTTATTTATTTATTGCAACGTTTAGGAAACTATTTTGTCACCCTTATCAAGACTGTAGTGCTGTGAAACATAAAGTCTTTACATGTAATAATCAAGGGTACACGTTACAGTATAAATAAATGGTATGGGAATATGAAAAAAAACAAGTGCCTAAATGTTTTTCACTAGCAAGCCTATTTTAGGGTTTATTTTAGTACAGGCACAACGCACTGATTAGCAACATCAAGTTTGTTCCTATATTTTGTTTTTATTGCAACAAGTGCTGAAAATGTTTTTTTTTTGCGAAAGTAGGAGCTCGAAAAACGCAAGTATAATCAAAGAACTGTCTGTGATGCACTTTCAAGTGTTTTATCCAAAATGAAGATTTGTTCATTGTGGCGCCACATTGCACAACAAACATTCGTTTCACACAATTTTGTACCATTATTCTTTTCAAGCGGTCATTTTGATGTAATTTCAAGATTAAAACATTTGCACAACCTTTACTTATATTTTTTTTTGAACATCATAGTCAATAATATTTGCCTTTGAAAACAAAATTTGGTGTGTAAATTTATTTTTAAATTTTGATAAATTGTGTACTAACATTTTGACTAAAATACAAATCACACATACTCTTTGATACTATCGAAAACCTACCTTTAAAACCGTCACCACTTGACCCGATATCTCCAAGTAGAAGACACTAATGAAGATCGGCACATAGCGATTGAAAACGTTCTGTCTCAGTAAGTGTGTGTATATATATACATACATATATATATTCTTGATATTTTACGTTATCCATTGTTTTTCCGTTGCACTGAAGTTAATATATTACGAGTACTATTGTACGTAATTTTATCCACCATTAAGTGCAATGATTTTACCTTGAGTGATGAGGCGCCTTTCGGTCACTTGACCATTGTCGAATCATTGATTATTTTTTCTTAATTTTTTTGGTGCGGATGTTGGTAATTGTTGACGTCATATACGTTTCCTCTTGAGTCTTGTGTATTATGTTTTTGAATAGTATGTCTTCTGTATATGTTGTTTGTAGATTCATTAAATTGTTGTGTATGTTTTTATAAATGTGGTATTTTTCTAGTGAGTTTAGTTCTATTGGGTTATTATTTATTTCAAGTATGGTTAGGTTATTTTCGTAATTTGTTATTTCATGTTTATGTTATATTAGGTGTGCTGCAACATTTGATACTTTTGAATTTTGGTTTTTGAATGCTATATAATGTTCTTCAAATCTTATTTTAAATGATCTGGTTGTTTGCCCTATGTAGAAGGCGTTACAGTTGTTACATGTAATTTTGTAAATTCCTGATAGGTTATGTTTTCCTGAATTTGTTTTGTGGTTTGTGTTATTAAGATATTTTATTATTTTGTTGTTTGGTTTGTATGTTGGAGTGTAGTATTCTTTGTTGTATATATTTGTTATTTTTTCTATTTTGTTATTGGTGTATTTGTACAAGGTATGCAGATGATATACTTGTAATATACCAACCTACCATTCACAACGAACACATCATAATATTAAACAAACTAAATACATACAACGAAAACATACAATTCACAGTTGAAACAGAAACAAATAGAACAATCAACTATCTCGGCATCACATTAAATATAAATGATAATAAAATAGAAACTACAGTATACAGGATACCTACTTCCAACAACACCACAATACACTACAAATCTAACCACCCCTGGACACACAAAATTAACACTTACAATAACATGATAAATAAAGCAATAAAATACACACAGGATAACAAACAAAATTAAATGAAGAATTAGATAACATTACAAAAATAGCAATAGAAAATGGACACAAAAAACACCTTATAAAAAATATATAAAATAAATTCACAAAAAAACCTAACCTCAACACAACACTACAACTGGAACACAAAAATAATAAAAATAAAAAAATCTACCTAAAATATAACAGCTGTCCAGGGGTGGTTAGACTTTTAATGTTAATATGTGTGGTGGCATTCTTTGCGGCTCGGTTGAGTTTAGGAATTTAACTTAATAATTGACTACTTGTTCTTCACCATTACTGTGTCGATTGATTTGTATGTAATTAATTATCCAGGTAATTGTAATTGAATTAGCTGATTAAACTGGTTTACATCGTTTTTTTTTGGAGCTAATATTGCATGTTCACAAAGCCAATCCGGTTTTTTGAAGTTAGCCGTCAAGTTTGGAAATACCTTGTCAACAACGGATTTAATATTTAGCTGCATTTGACAAAAGTTTGAGGGAAATGATATCTCATTTGTTGCATGTTTTAAGAACTTTACCAGTTTCTGAATTTTTATTAATACAGTATTAGGTTGGCCTCTAAAGTTTGGTACAAATTTAATGGAAGCTTAAAAGTTAAATGCGCTGTTCGTCCTCCATCGAGTAGCGTTAATGCAATTCCCGATGATGATACTGCTGTCCTGTAACATTCTGCATTCTAATCGACACCAGTATTAAGTTGTTGAGGAAAGTTTTGATTGTCCCACCAGGAGCATCAAGGAAAACAATCCCGCCATTTCTATCGTCTACACGTTGCTTTACTTTACTTTAGGCAATTTTTTGATCTGCAACTAAAAGTCCAGTATGGGTTTTTACGAAATGTCGTTGCTGATTTATATCAAATTTCTGTTCTCGTACCAGGTCTCTGTCTTGAAAGTAATTTATTTTCGTGCCGGTGACGGCATACCAAGTTGCCTTAGGACTTTATTGTTGATTGGTATGCATACGACCTCAATCATTAGTAGTGTTTCTTTAAAATGTTTGTGTACTCTATATTTTAAGAAAAAGTCGGTTAGTGTAGTGTTTGTTGGCTGTTCAGCTTCGTTTCGTGCATTTTAACTAAACATGTGTTAAGGCTATTTTCATTAATATTTTTTTTTCTTTTGTGTGCCCAAACGTTGTTTTTGATCAAATTTTAGTTATAGTGACGTCACAACTGTAGTGACATCATGTTAGCCCTATCTTACACTATCAACACCAACTACAGTTGAAATGTGTATAGCTCGCGGAAGCAGCCAGTCGAAGTACACTGTACTAACTACTACGCACTGAATTCTTACACAACTAAAAATTTATACAAAATAACTTTCCGACCCAAACAAAAAACATATTTTTATGATAATAGCCTTAAGACATGTTTAGGAGTATTCCATACTAATATCTAGCTGGGCTTGCGAATCCAAATATTTGTCAATAGCCTTTATAGTTTTTGTGTTTAAATAGTAAAAAAGGTACTGTGTTTAGGTTTTTGCAAATAGCCTTCATATATATATATATATATATATATATATATATATATATATATATATATATATATATACAGTATACACGTATTTCTGGAGCTTTTGAGTCCACATATAGGCATAGAAATATAACGTACTTTGCAAGTTTTAATAATGCTGATACTACCAATCAGCGTAAAGCTTCAAAGTGTAAATAAAAAAAATTGTATATAACAGTGTTATTTATCCTTATATATATATATATATATATATATATATATATATATATATATATAACACGAAAAATAATATTATTCAAGAATTACAAGGATGTATATTCAAAAATTCATCCAACAAAAATGTATTGCTTTTTAAGCAGACACAGAAACACAATCTTTGACTTCACTGTAATGACCTAACCCCCCCCCCCCAGCCATCTATCTCATCCTATACCTCTGCTCTGACAATGTGCGTTATCTTTCCATTCCCTGTGCGTCTAGGGTGGCTTGTTCTTGGGTGTTCAAAAACATCATAAAACATTTTGTAAGAGCCGATTAGTGGTTAATCGAAAGATTGGAATTCGATTAACGAAAGGGTAGTAATGAAACAAATATTTATAAGAATTTTTTTAAATCATAAAGCTTGCTTTTTGTTAGCCTTAAAGTCATTGTTGATTTTTAATCTGAAATTAAAATATATTTTCTTTGATATTGAGCAAATAAAACACTACAATTTTCATTCTAAAATACAAACTTATATAACAGTTTTTCATTTAAATTATGTTTAATTGTTTAGAATTTTAGAATATATAGAATTAGCTATTTTATACTTGTATGAACTATACAAAACTTTGAACGCGATCTTCCTAAACGACATTATCGATATTTGCTTCTCCCAATCTTCTGTATCTGCATTTCGAATTTGGATTCGAGATTTGTACTGAAGTCTTCTGAAAGACTTATAATCAGCAATGAAGGAGGAGCACCAATATCGATCCTTTAACCGTAAAACTTTTCTTTATACTTAAAAATATATCTCCATTTCCTCTAAAGTACATTTTTTGTTGAACGACGATTTTCAATCCTTCATAGTGCATCATATTTTTTACCGAGTCATTTGGTTATTGGGTTTGTTTTCAATAGCAGTTAAAATATCTCTATTAGTTTATAGACATAGATTTTGATCTTATTTTCTACAGATCTTTCAATTTTCATAGTGCAAGCTCTTCCTGAATCTAACGTGATTGACTGGTATTCAAATGAGCTACTACGAATACGTAAATCATATTATATTTAGAATGTTAATATCTAAGATTATGTCTCGATCTTAAGGTATGAGTATTAAAAGAGTTTTACTTGTTACAGTGTTACGGTGAAAACGAATGCTGTGGTAGCCTGCTTTGCCAGGGAGTTTTACCTTCAATATGTTTGAGTGCATAAAATGAAATAAAGAGAAATTCATTACCAATTCTTTGTCTTCATTTCTTCTTTCCTTGGGCTAAAACGCCCATATGGATCCTCTGAGCATGATTCTTTCCACCTTGGTCACTAACTTAACCCTATCTATATTCCATTTTGCGACCCTTACTGTACTACATTACTTATATTACCTTATTACTGTCTAAACCTCGTGTCTTTACTGTGTTTCGCTTTAAAATAAAAAGTATAATTAGCATTTCCTTTACAAAAATACTGACATGACAAGTGTTTAACCTCCCATTGTAATTTTTTAGGAAATAACCCAATTATTGACCAACGTTACTCGAAACAAAGATATTGGACATAAAATATATAAAATACTGATTTTTTTAAAAGTCTTAACTGATATTGTAATTTTTAGACAACAGCCTAATTATATATTGGCATTACTCAAACGATAAATATTGGGAATAGAACAAATGAAATAATGATTTATTCATGAGATTACTAATATTGTAGTTTTCATGTTTAGTCCTGACGATAGACTGTAATTTCCTAAAAGGTGAAATCAAGTACAGGACATTAAATACTAGGGTCTAATAGTGATTTTCTGTGAGTCGATATTACTCACAGTATATTACTGTGAGTATAGTGTTTTCTCGACGATATTAAACTATGTAAGGACTAGAGAGGGCTTTCTTCGTATTGCATGTGATAACGTATCTGTGCTTTCTGCATTAGAAACTTAAAAAAAAGTAGATGCCTATTATTCAGAGATAATCATGCCTTCCTTATTTCTCCCTCCCTATCCACTTTCTACTATAATCGCAGTTTTAATAAAGATCATTAACCCACAATCAATCAATTACTTTTTCACGTGCGTGTCAATGACAAAGTTGTCATCATCAGTTATTGTGAATAGGTGCTGGTTATTATTTATTCATTACCTTACCCACTAGGTAAGCTAAGCCATTGGTGTTATGACATTAGCTTTGTTAAACATCAACTCAAGATCACACTCCAATTAAAACGTTCCTTTATGAAGAAGACGATGCAGTGTCTATAAAGTGGAGTGGAAACCTTACACCTGTCTACGCTGTACCATGCACGAGTGAACAATGACTATCCTTAACTCATATCCGTATAACAAGCTAGTTTCTTTTTCCTATTCTAACAAACCTACATTCCCTCTATACGTTTACATCACTATTCGAGGATGCATCTGCTAAGAAGTGGATCTACCTCAAGGACGTGAACTACAGTGTTCATACATAACTATCTCTTATATCTAATTATGAGGCGGGTTTATTCTTAATTTTACCATTAATTTATATGACGGTTCGACCCAACCAGGCGATAATGCCATGTGAGTGTTTTAACAGAAATAAATCAATTTTGGACTATCTATTCTTCCGTCACCGTAAATGTGTATTTTCAAACGTTTTAATCTTAAATATAAACTAGATATTGGTATCGGCGTAAATATACATAAAAAGCACTAAAATGATCAGGAGAGATAGATGACATTAAATGTTCTATTCAGTTCTTTTATTATATAATGAAAAATAAAAACAGTTTTAAACGAGCTTGATTTAACAAGTATAAAAAATTACCTTTAAACTAAAGTGGTCAACTGTTAATATAATTTTACAAACATATAATAATATAATAATTAATATAATTTTGTATATATAAACACAAACACACACAGAAAACACAAAATATAAAAGTAGAACCTCTCTAATTCGTTACCTTTTGTAATTCGTAACACCATTTGTCACAATAATAACAAACACCATCTGCAAGTGTGGACTGTCACATAGTATAGTCATCAGCAGCAAGATAAGGCCGTCACCAGACATAAGATATTGGAGAACTGAAGTAACAGCACTAAGGAATTCTTAATAATATTTTCTTAGAATCGATTACTAAGAAAATCTCAACACATTCTTTTTTCTCACACATCTTATAAGTGTCATAAAATATGGTAGAAGTATTCAGTATTCCACTGACCACAGCATAATAGACAGCGTTGAGTTGCATTACATGTTACACTGTACTTTATAAAAATTGTATTCTACAATTCATAAGGGGGGAATGTCTAAATGGGGTGATTATAAAACCTTCTTTCGGTAGTTATAAAACTAAATGCGGTAATTGTTAAAAAAAAATCTCCAACGGTTACGAAAATGCGAAAGTTATCGTTAGAATTTGGAATTCCTACTACAACCGTAAATGATATTTTAATAGATGGCAATAAAATTGAAGAGTACATGGCACAAATAGAAGTTTCCGATGAAGATTTAAACAAACGAAAAAGAATGACAATACCCATTCACGTTCAACTTTATGATGCTATATTTTCTGTTTCTGATTACAAACCATACTGTAGGCTACTTATTTTTTTTTATAGTATTGTTGTGTTTTTAACCGACACAAATTATCCAAGTCCAACGTTAATTACGTTACATACCAATTTACTTATCAATGTGCCATTTGTACCCACAATTACACGTTAATTGCACGACTCCAGTAATTCGTCTTTTTCCGTCACCCTCTTGGTCCCGAACGTAACGGTTATGGCGTTATAAGACTTTTCAAAAATTAGTTTGAAATTTCAGTTCTCTCTTCTCGCACTCTTTCATTCATGTTTTAACATAATATTCTATTCCTCCACAAATGATTAAGTACATCGTTTTTGCTATGTCTTTCCCATGTCCTTATTTTCTTTATGTAAACTTTCCTCGTGTTCTTAGCTTAGATCACCAAGATTTTGAGGAAATAAATCGTTATGAGGGAAGCAATGGTCTTCATATTTTTATTAATAACAATATTATATCCCATTTTTATAGACAAATTTAATATTCTCAATATATTATTCAGGATTCTTGAAACTTCGCAAGGTTTTCTTTGCCACGTCCTTAAAGGATTCACAATCATTCTGCCCCTTTATAGTTGTGGTCTCCTCAAAATTAGAGTAATTTATCAGATTTCGTTTCTTCCGTTTGACATAAATCCCATCCTTTAGATTTTCACTTGATATTTTTGTCAAATTGTTCCATTTTTGGTACTGAAAACCCGCTCCATTGTTTGTGAAACGTTTAATAAATTGTTTCATATATCATAGTTTGATTTAAAGACGTTACTTTTAACTTCTTGCCTTTAGTTCAACTGTCCCACTCACAAATAACAATATGTGTCAATGAAATACCCTGGCTTATGTCTTAAATACCTCTCAAAACATTTTATTATATAGAATATTTTTTAATGATTGTAAAACAATTGTACATGGTAGATAAATATTGATTTTCTATTGAGAATCAGTGATGAAAATACAATAAAAATCTCATAAAATCAAGTAGTTTATTCGACACATCTCACAAATTTTGGTTAGTACAAATATTTCTTTCGCGTGTCCTTTTTCTTAAATCGTCCAGTCGTTTACTTTATGTCGGGATGATATAAATAACTTTTACCTCAATGTATGATAGCAAAAATAATCTTCAATTTAATTAACAAAAGTTATATGACAAGAGATATTCGCTGGTATCAAGGGCAAAATCTGCAGAAATATGTCTTGTTCTGGCATTAGAGTGATCATTTGCTGAAGATTTTATGTAAGAGTATTTATAAAATGAGCAGGAAATTAAAGATCATTTCAGAATCGATATTTGTCTTTTGCTAACCCCTTTCACAATTCTCACTAAATATAGATCAATAGAAATATTTATATCTTACTGAAAATAGATGTAATATTTTTTACTTTTAAACCATTACAAAAACTTTTTTAAAAAACGTTTAAATAATCCTTCGTTTTGACTTATTTAAGAGTAAATTCTTTTTCAATACATTGTCTGTTTATTCTTCATTCAATGTATTAAATTTTGGCAGCCAAATTAATAACAATTTCTCTTATTAGATTTATAATTTTAGCTATAGAACAAAGATAAATCATTTTATCTTTTAACGAAATTGATATATATTTTGTTTTCCTTAATTAATTATATAGTTATAACAAACAAAATCTGAGTTCTACTGTTGTACATTTATTACAATAAACATTTCAATAACAAGAGAAACTATAACTATACACTACTCTCAGCTTTTTACTGACCATCTTCATCAGCATAACAAAAATTCTGTTAGCCTGTTGAACGTTGCCTTCTCACTTATCACATTTTAAAACATTTTCTTCTTCATGAAATTGCTATGATCACAATAACATATTAGGTTTTATTTACAATAAAAATAATTATCCGTTTTATATACTTTTATATAACTTATATAGTGTATACTTTTATACTAGTGCTTAAATATTTTTCACTAGTACGCCTATTTGAGGTTGTATTTTAGTACAAGCACAACGCACGTAATTAGAGATCAAGTTTGTTCCTAAAATTTGTTTTTATTGCAACAAGTGCTGAAATGTTTTTTTGTGCGAAAGTAGGTGCTCGAAAAAGGCAAGTATAATCAAAGAACTGTCTGTGATGCACTTTCAAGTGTTTTATCCAAAATGAAGATTTGTCCATTGTGGCGCCACATTGCACAGCAAACATTCGTTTCACACAATTTTGTACCATTATTCTTTTCAAGCGGTCATTTTGATGTAATTTCAAGATTAAAACATTTGCACAACCTTTACTTATATTTTTTTTTAACATCATAGTCAATAAAGTTTACCTTTGTAAACAACATTTGGTGTGTAAATTTATTTTTAAATTTTGATAAAAGGTGTACTAACATTTTGACTAAAATACAAATCACACATACTCTTTGATACTATTAAAAACCTACCTTTAAAACCGTCACCACTTGACCCGATATCTGCAAGCAGATGACACTTTTGAAGATCGGCACATAGCAATCGCAAACGTTCTGTCTCAGTAAGTTTTAAAAAATTTTCAAAATATAGTGTTCAGATAGTCATAAACTAATGTTTAAGTTATTACTAGGATTCACCGAACGTAATGGATTACAAAATTTAAGAATTAAAATAGCGGCACAAAGCGTGCGTGTGTGTGTGTGTGTGTGTGTGTGTGTGTGTGTAAGCATTATCATATCTATAACTACCCATTAGTATAATTATTACCCATTAGTATATTAAGGAAATCCAATTATTTTCATAATTATTGCTCGATGACATGTATCCTTGTTATGGCTATCACCTTTTACATCACCTCAATATATATATATATATATAGGCCTATATGTCAGTTTATTTGTGTTTCTGCAACTATATCTCGAACAATCTAGCTCAGCATGGCATTCAAGGAAGTAATCGCCTTGTTATTTGTAGTTCTACTCGTAAGACTCGTCACCAATGTTTCTGCAAACCAATGTATGGAACAAGGCAGCCAGGTAAGTTATGTACTGTATCTTAAAGTTGTTCGGCTCAAACAAACTCAAAATGTTGTCATAGACAACAATAGAGCATTTAGGGTAGTAATAACATGCTATCTTTGTACTGTTCAGTTTTGAGAGAGTTTGATAAACAGGGTATGGGGAGAGAGAAAGAGGGAGGAACGAATAAATAGTGCGAGAAAAGGAGAAAGGGGAAAGAGAGAGAGAGAGAGAGAAGGAGGAGAAATCCATTCTTTTTTACTTTTATCTGGTAAATCTATTAAAGATGACTTTATGTTCACGCTAACTTCTCCATGAACTTGAATGCCAATTGATCCTCCGTCGTCCGTCTCGCAATGTAGAGAAACAGCGTGTAGCAATAGAAATAAGAAGTGACAATAGCTTTAAGAACTCTTTGAAAACAAATGGACCCTTCACGCAATGGCCATGTGCAATAACTTTGTTTATTTTCTTATCTATTTAATACTAGAAACTTTTTTATAGCACAATATTTCACTGAAAAGTTTAGTTTTTAGCTCCGAATACAAAGTTCTTAGTAAAGGTTCTTGTGAAGTCGCCAAGTCCGGTATTTTGTCTACAAATGTATATAGAAAGAAAAACTTCTTTGATTCATTTTCTTAACCCGTTTTGCATGTCAGCAAGATTACTCTCGCGAGTGGGGATATATAAAAGATTCTTTTCCAATGAGTTAACGTTGTCGATGCATGTTGTACGAGTATTATGGTTTTACCGTGCTACTTTCAAATAGCATTCACGAAATTAAAACTTGTAAATATGAGAAATATCCTTTGTTATCATTTAATCTTGTTGGTATTTTCTAAAATTTAAATCACATTAGGAATAAATTCCTACTGATTTTTACCTGATATTTTTATTCTATACATCTGAGGCCTAGGGACGACTTTCCCCAAACACCCCTGGCTAAATCCGCCCTGGCCAGAGTAAATAGTCATCAACTCTACTTTTACTTTCTAGGTGCCAACTACTTCCTAGGGACCGTTAGCAATGTATTTATACTTGAACACATTTTCATATTGATTTGTGATATACTAATAATATACCAAAGCGTTATTTTATAGGGCAATAAATTCTTTAACTCTATAACAGGGCTTGGTAAAATACCTTAACCGGCATCTTTAAATATAGATATAACCTTCTCATCATACAAATACACCCACACAATGACTTTCCTTTACACAAAATGCTTAAACTATTTTTTTTACTATTTTTTTATTACATATTATTGTTTTATTTGAGTTTAGCCGATGCATTATTGATTTATTTTATATAGGCGCAAATTGATATTATGTCTATTCTAGTAATATACAGTATATACAAATTATTTATACATAACAAATTATAAGAAGACTATATATAACAAATTATTTATATTTTTTATTGTTTACTTCTATTATAATTTAAATGAAATTTTATTTTAGAAGTTAATGATTGCTTTTGTACAAATGGTAAATAATAGTTTTTAAAAAATCGACAATAAAAAGTTAGCACCATGCGTCATTCTGCAGTGCCTAAAATCGCAGTTCCTATGTTTCGCTAGAATCTCATCTAGAATTGACGAGGTGAACCCAACAACAGTTGAAAGCGAATAAATATAATATATTACATATATATGTAAAACAAAGAAAAGAATACCATTCCACTGTCAAGGCTTACCCCACCCCCTCTATCCATCTATTCAGAGAGAATTTAACGCCAAAACGATTTCATTTTATACCTCTGTGCTGCTGACAATATGTGTTATCTTTCCATACTCTGTGCGTCTAGTGTGGTTTACCTCTAGGGTGTTCAAAAACCTCATAAAACATTTTGTAAGAACCGATTAGTGGTTATTCGAAAGATCGGAATTCGATTTACGAAAGGGTAGTAATGAAACAAATATATATAAGAATTTATTTTTTTATTCAAAAAGCTTGCTTTTCGTTAACCTTATAATCATTGTTGATTTTTATTCTGAAATTAAAATATATTTTCTTTGATATTGAACAAATAAAACACTATAATTTTCATTCTAAAATTCAAAATTATACAACCATTTTTTAATTTTTTATGTTAAAAGGCTTATCATAATTTTAGAATAAATGGAAATTACAATTTTATACTTGTATGACCTATACGAAACTTTGAACGCGATCTTATTAGACGAAATTATCGATATTTACTTCTCCCAATCTTCTGTATCTTTTTTTCGAATTGGGATTCGAGAATTGTACAGAAGTCTTCTGAAAGACTTATAATCCGCAATGAAGGATTAGCACCAATATCGATCTTTTAATTCTAAAACTTTTCTTTACTTAAAAATATATCTCCATTTCCTCTAAAGTACATTTTTTGTTGAAGGACGATTTTCAATCCTTCATAGTGCATCATAGTTTTTACCGAGTCATTTGGTAACTGGGTTTGTTTTCAATAGCAGTTAAAATATCTCTATTAGTTTATAGACGTAGATTTTGATCTTATTTTCTACAGATCTTTCACTTTTCATAGTGCAAGCCCTTCCTGAATCTAACGTGATTGACCGGTATTCAAAAGAGTTACTACGAATACGTAAATCATATATTTATAATGTTAATATCTAAGATTATGTCTCGATTATAAGGTATGAGTATTAAAAGAGTTTTACTTGTTACAGTGTTTCGGTGACAAGGATTGCTGTGGTAGCCTGCTTTGCCTGGGAGTTTTACCTTCAATATGTTTGAGTGTATAAAATGAAATAAAGAGAAATTAATTACCAATTCGTTGTCTTCATTTCTTCTTTCCTCGGCCTAAACACCCATATGGATCCTCTGAGCATGACTCTTTCCACCTTGGTCACTAAATTAACCCTATCTATATTCCATTTTGCGACCCTTACTGTACTACATTACTTATATTACCTTATTACTGTCTAAACCTCGTGTCTTTACTGTGTTTCGCTTTAAAATAAAAAGTATAATTATCATTTCCTTTACAAAAATACTGACATGTCTAATGTTTAACCTCCCATTGTACGTTTTTAGGAAATAACCCAATTATAGACCAACATTACTCGAAACATAGATATTGGAAATAAAATATATAAAATACTGATTTTTTTTAAAGTATTAACTGATATTGTAATTTTTCAGACAGCAGCCTAATTATATATTGGCATTACTCAAACGATAAATATTGGGAATAGAACAAATGAAATAATGATTTATTCATGAGATTACTAATATTGTAGTTTTCATGTTTAGTCCTGACGATAGACTGTAATTTCCTAAAAGGTGAAATCAAGTACAGGACATTAAATACTAGGGTTTAATAGTGATTTTCTGTGAGTCTCCTGGCTTCTTAACTCTCGACGAAAATAAACTATTTAAGGACTAGAGAGGGATTTCTTCGTATTGCATGTGATAACGTATCTGTGCTTTCTGCATTAGAAACTTAAAAACCAGTAGATGTCTATTATTCAGAGATAATCATGCCTTCCTTATTTCTCCCTCCGTATCCACTTTCTACTATAATCGCAGTTTCAATAAAGATCATTAACCCACAATCAATCAATTCCTTTTTCACGTGCGTGTCAATGACAAAGTTGTCATCATCAGTTATTGTGAATAGGTGCTGGTTATTATTTATTTATTACCTTACCCACAAGGTAAACTAAGAATTTGGTGTTATGACTTTAGCTTTGTTTAACTTTAACTCAAGATCACACTCCAATTAAAACGTTCCTTTATGAAGAAGACGATGTAGTGTGTATAAGGTGGAGTGGAAACCTTACACCTGTCTACGCTGTACCATGCACGAGTGAACAATGACTATCCTTAACTCATATCCGTATAACAAGCTAGTTTCTTTTTCCTGTTCTAACAAACCTACATTCATTAAGGAATTCTTAATAATATTTTCTTAGAATCTATTCCAAAGAAAATCTCAACACATTCTTTTTTCTCACGCAAGTGTCATAAAATATGGTAGAAGTATTCAGTATTCCACTGACCACAGCATAATAGACAGCGTTGAGTTGCATTACATGTTACACTGTACTTTATACAAATTGTATTCTACAATTCATAAGGGGGGAATGTCTAAATGGTGTAATTATAAAACTTTCTTTCGGTAGTTATAAAACTAAATGCGGTAATTATTAAAAACATTCTACAACGGTACTTCAAACCATACTGTAGGCTACTAATTTTTTTATAGTATTGTTGTGTTTTTAACCGACACAAATTATCCAAGTCCAACGTTAATTACGTTACATACCAATTTACTTATCAATGTGCCATTTGTACACACAATTACACGTTAATTGCACGACTCCAGTAATTCGTCTTTTGTCCGAATTTAACATAATACTGTATTCCTCTATAAATGTTTGAATACATCTTTCTTGCTATTTCTTGCCCATGCACTTATTTTCTTTATGTAATTTCTCCCAATTAATACCCATATTATATCCAATTTTTATAAAAAAATTAAATATTCTCAATATATTATTCAGCATTCTTGAAACTTCGCAAGTTTTTCTTTGCCACGTCCTTAAAGGATTCGCAATCATTCTGCCCCTTTAAAGTTGTGGTCTCCTCAAAATTAGAGTACTTTATCAGATTTCGTTTCTTCCATTTGACATAAATCCCATCCTTTAGATTTTCACTTGATATTTTTGACAAATTGCTTCGTTTTTGGTACTGAAAACACGCTCCATCTTTTGTGAAACGTTTGATACATTGTTTCATAAATCATAGTTTGATCTAAAGAAGTTACTTTTAAATACTTGCCTCTAGTTCAACTGTCCCGCTCACAAATAACAATATGTGTCAATGAAATACCCTGGCTTATGTCTTAAATACCTCTCAAAACATTTTATTATATAGAATATTTTTTAATGGTTGTAAAACAATTGTACATGGTAGAAAAATACTGATTGTCTATTTAAAATCAGTGATGAAAATACAATAAAAATCTCATAAAATCAACTAATATATTACATAGTAGTGTATTCCCCATTTCTCACAAACCTTGGTTAGCACAAATATTTCTTTCGCGTGTCCTTTTTCTTAAATCATCCAGTGGTTTACCTTATGTCTGGATGATATAAATCAACTTTTACCTCAATGTATGAAATCAAAAAGCATCTTCAATTTTAATTACCAAAAATATATGACAAGGGAAATTCGCTGGAAACTTCCTCTATCTAAACCTTTCTTATTTCTTGCTGTGCTCTACCATAAGAAAAATCTGCGGAAATATGTCTTGTTCTGGCATTAGCGTGATCATTTGCTGAAACTTTTATGTAAGAGTATTTATAAAATGAGCAGGATATTAAAAAGCATTTCAGAATCGATATTTGTCTTTTGCTAACCTCGTTGACAATTCTTACTAAATATAAATCAATAGAAATATTTATACCTTACTGAAAATGGTTGTAAAAAATGGATGTAATATTTTATTTACTTTTAAACGATGACAAAACCTTTTTTTTAAAAAAGTTTAAATAATCCTTCGTTTTGACGTATTTAAGAGTAAATTCTATAGTAATACATTTTCTGTTTATTCTTCATTCAATATATTCACTTTTTGCAGGCCAATTATTAACAATTTCTCTTATTAGATTTATAATTTTAGCTGTAGAACAAAGATAAAACATTTTGATTTTTAACAAAATGGATGTATATTTTGTTTTCTTTAACCAATTATATAGTAATAACAAACAAAATCTGAGTTCTACTGTTGTACATTTATTACAATAACATAACCATTTCAATACCAAGAGTAACTTTTAACTATACACTACTCTCAGCTTTTTGCCAACCATCTTCATCAGCATAGCAAAGATCCTGTTAGCCTGTTGAACGTTGCCTTCTCACTCAACACAGTATTGTTAATACTTATTCTTCTTTATATAATTTTTATGATAACAATAACATATTAGGTTTTATTTATAATACAAATAATTATTCGATTTATATACTTTTCTCAACATAAAGAACGAAATACTGGTAAATTCGACCATATTATATGCAGAACATTTCCTGTGTTTGAACAAAACATTTTCAGTTTGAATCATTCAAAGGCTATCCAGGGGCATCCATGAACTTGGTACAGATTCCTAATAAGCTAAACTAAATAAAATACAACCGAGAAAGAGCTTGCACATCCAGTGGCTATCAAGAGGTTTGAATAAACCTGACAGAAAACTTAGAAGAAGGAGCAAACCGTGGGAAAGCAGATATTTTCCTACGTTTCACGGAAGGCTTAGAAGATCCTCCGAGAGATCTAAAGAGATCTGAGAGAGATTTTGATAAAGCTTGCCTTCACAGGACAAGTTGTGACCTGCATCATCTGAAAAGCAATCAGAAGGATTTGCAGAGTGAAACACAAAGTCCTTACATTTAATGTTTAAGTTCTTCGGTAGAAAATCGAAGGGGGAACGTAATTGTACGTCCAGTAGAAACTAACATAATTTACACTGGCGAAGAGCGTGCTCCGATAGTTTTTCTTCAAGACATAACTAACCTTTTTGAAAATTTTTATAAGGGAAATGATTTAGACCAGATAGCTACGCAACTAAAGGGGCAGGCTTTAACTTGGTGGAGGCTTTATTCGGGAAGTTTTAATGAATTTACGGACTTTGTAGAAGCATTTAAAGAAACATTTTGGAGTGAAATAATTCAAGGTAGAGTTAGAGACCAGTTAGAGATTGGTAAATATGATTATAGAGGACACGTCAATATGATAGAGTACGTGGAAAAAAATTTCTTGTATTTCCAAGTGTATATCACCAAAGATACCAGAGGAATTAATAAAAGTAAAAGTGCGTTCGTCAACTTAATAACAGATTTTCACTTTCAACAGAAGGAACACTTTCGATTTACAGGACACAATAGACCCGGCCAATTTAGCCAAAGAAACGAAAATACCCCATTTGAGAGAGGAAAACACCTGCAATAGTCAAGGACAATTCGACCCTTATGTTGACCATATGTTGTAAATAACCAGACTCATATAATACTTCTTGAAAAAAAATAATAAAATAATAATATTTGTGCAATGAAAAAAAAATAATAAACAATGAATAATGAACTTAAATTTAATAAACTGCGCAAAGGGGAAATTTAATTAGGAAGTTATAAAATTATTATTTAGTTAAACAAGTAAAATGAATTGTAAAATTTTCACATTGAATTTTAAAGAAAAGTTGTTAATTTGTATGATGTGATTTTGTAATTATGGAATATTTGATAAGAGAAATGATCTACACAATTTTTCTAATATAAATGGGAGAATAATTATATTTGTTTATTGTAACTAATTAAAATTGAGGTTAATTGAGAAGGTATTATAACAGTATTATAATTATAAACCATGACAGGAACGTATGAATATTAATTTTAACTTCTTAATAAACTTGTAAGGCTTTCAATTAAGTTACTTCATCTGTCAGCTATTTTGTAATAGTTTTAAGTAAGACACTGTCAACTAAATCATTTAATCACTAAAACATTTCACAAAACTGAGTAAATTTAATCTATAATTATAGCATTATATTTGCGACACTGTCTTGTTTAGTATTAATAACAATAAACTAATAAATTATTTTATTCAGTTTAATAACTAATTATGCAGCATATTTTAATGACATGTTTTAAAATTGTAAGATAATTATAATTAACTGTTAGTGATTTTAATATGTATTTTTAGTTTAAACGCAATTGCTTGTTTGTTTCATTTTAAATGAATCTCAACCCTGTAACAAAATACTCGTATTGGTAAAAGAAATTAATATTCTCCTATTTGGTTGTAAACCTTATTAAGTTGGTTTTAATTGTATTACAAATTTAAGATTGGGTGAAGAATTTAAAACAAATTGTTCTTTGATTCATTCAAATATTATAAAATTTAAATTTAAGAAATCAAAGAAAATTAATTTTAAAATTCTGGGGAGTCTAACTATTAAGTTATAATGTGTGTGTGTGTGTGTGTGTGTGTGTGTGTGTGTGTGTGTGTGTGTGTGTGTGTGTGTGTGTGTGTGTGTGCGCGTGTGTGTGTGTGTGTGTGTGTGTGTGTTGAGACGCCCAAACCGTCTCAAGGGAAAAGATTGCGGCTAGCCCTAAATCTTTTCAAACATTGTTATGAAAAAACAGTAAAAATTAAAACAAATGCTACGCACAAGGCCGGCAAGGAGCGGCACTACCTGATCATGTGAACAAGTCCGGTCCATACGGTCGACTTTGTTCACATAACAGAATGCTAGCATATATGCCATGTTTTTTTCAAATAGATTAATGAAAATAGTAATAAATTGGTAAGTAGATTAATTAACAAACGTAGCAAATGTAAGTATAAAATTTAGAAAATGAACCACCGAAGCTAAATATAAAATTAGATAAAAGATAATTGTTTTAAAAGCAAAATTAATGAAAAGGATATAATTGAAATTAAGTACTAATAGAGTAAAAAAAGGAATGGTTGTGTAATTGCCCCAAAAACGATAAACTGTCGAGGGAAGGAGAAATATGTCTATAGTAGCGCAGCTCACGAACGGTAATGGTAGAAAATGTCCATTAAGTTTGTAGCAGCATCTCAAATCATGATAATGAACCATGGTTTAAGGTATCATCAAACTTCGCAAAGCAAGGAACACTTACAAGGATGTTTTAGTTGGGATTACACCCAACTAAAATGGATGTAATATTTTTTTACTTTTAAACCATTACAAAACCTTTTTTTAAAAAAAGTTTAAATAATCCTTCGTTTTGACGTATTTAAGAGTAAATTCTATATTAATACATTTTCTGTTTATTCTTCATTCAATATATTAACTTTTGGCAGGCAAATTAAAAACAATTTCTCTTATTAGATTTATAATTTTAGCGTTAAAACAAAGATAAATCATTTTGATTTTCAACAAAATGGATGTATATTTTATTTTCTTTAACCAATTATATAGTAAGGGCCTAATAACAAACAAAATCTGAGTTCTACTGTTTTACATTTATTACAATAACCATTTCAATAACAAGAGTAACTTTTAACTATACGCTACTCTCAGCTTTTTGCCGACCATCTTCATCAGCATAACAAAGATCCTGTTAGCCTGTTGAACATTGCCTTCTCACTCAACACAGTATTGTTAAAACTTATTCTTCTTTAT